>OOFE01006412.1:23841-50628 GCA_900323365.1 Monocentris japonica
GGCCTGCAGCTAATAAATACACACACACACACACACACACACACACACACACACACACACACATACATAGACACACACACTCGCTGCGTGGGCCCTGAACAATGACACTCCCCCAGCTGTCTAGACAGAGTGCAGGGCTGCTGCTGGCTGGCTGTTGGAGATCTCAGAGGGGATTAGGGCACACACCGCTACACTCACCTGTTCTTAGCTGCTTGTCTCTCTGTGTGTTTTAGCGTGGCATTGATGCGATGCGACGTGCTCAGAGGGAGCTGTGTGTGTCATGAGGTGTGGAAATAACTTAAGTTATAGAGTATTGTTGAAAAAATGATAGTAGTGTCATGGTTGTAGAGTAATATCTATTATTAAAGTAATAATCTAGAACATTTTGATCTAAATAACTGTCTGTTATGCTGCTCTCTATCGGCGATTGATATAATACAGTGATTCAACCGATACTATACAGTGCATGAAATGTGCTGCTCTAAACGCCCACTGGTCTTTCCCGGGAAAAATCCTCTCTGGTGCACAGGAAGTGATGAGTTTTAAATTTCTGGCAGCATCAGCAGCAATTTGTTTGGAATAAATAGAAGAAGAACTGGGTAGCTAGCATGAGCAGCGATAGCCAAAAGAGCACCAACTACAGAAACTCACTTCATCAACAGAAAATGGAAAAAGACGTCACACGTACTGGCCACATTGTTTTCATCGCAAAGCATTTCTGTAGACCTCTGGGAGGTGCAAAAACACCACAGCAATGACTGCTTATCACCAAATATAGGCAAAATAAAAATGAAATAAACAGGATCTTACCACTTGAAACCTCAATTTAACACCTGGTTTTCTCCATGAAACCGTAGGACTCTAAACGATCCCACTGTCTGTTCCTCACCCCAACATCAATTTCACAACAGCTTTACTGGTGCAGTGAAAGCGAGACCTCGGTGTGTCACACACAGACATCGATGACTGGTTCGCTATAAGACGTGTGTGGAGGAGTTACCTGACTGACCTCTGTTCACAGCTACAGACCACGAGGCATTGCGTGACAGAGACGCAGTGCTGTGATGAAATGATGAATCAGAGCCAGAGAAATGCTGGAGGGAGGAGGTGGAAGCAATGAGGAGAAATAAGGAGGGTGAAGCTGATGGCACGCGATAGAGGCGTTCATTAATAGTGTGCGCACATACAGTACCATCGACACAAACTGTCTCTCTCTCACATACAACATGCAGTAACAGAGGTGTGTGTGTGTGTGTGTGTGTGTATGCATGTGGTGACTCATAGATGAACTCCTAGATTTACTCACAGACTCCTGGCCTCAAAGCAGAACAGGCTTTGTCTTCCTGTCAGGCCTATCACAGAGGAAGTGCTTACCATGGGGCTATCCTACTGTATCAGTGTTGGCATAGAGGGTCAGTGGATCTGTCTATCTCTCAATCTAACAACAGTCTAGTCAGTGGCTGCCTGTTGTAATCCGATCTACAGGAGGTCACCGCAAGGACACGCTGGGCTTGCCCTTTTGGATTCAGACCTAGACAGTGACTCTCACTTTGATGGGAGGAAAAGGAAAAATCAAATCAGGAAAGACCAGCATTTATTAAATTTGGTAGTAATATGGTAGTAATAGGGTTCAATTTGGAAAATGAAATGAAATTTCATTTTCATTGACTATTTAAAAGCAGAATTGAGTTCCATCTAAATAAACAAGTTTGTGAGAATCACACAGAGATGTGTTATTTTTCTATCTGTGTGCTGGAGTGAGTGTAAGACTGTGCGAAATAAATGCATCCTCCTGTCAGATGGGAGTTATGGCAGATTGTTTGCGATAGGACATAGTCTGTTCAGGCTTCAGTAAGCAGACCGAGACGGTTCAATCAGAGTGTCTGCTCGTTTAAACACCTCCTCTCCCCTCTCAGTACAGGTTATTTATGTCAGTGTGTCACAATGGGGGACCATGATCCTTGCTTAGAGGACCAGGCAAGAAGATGTCGGCCCTCTTTAAGCAACTCATATATTATGAGTATGTGGGAAGGAAGTCTGTAAAGCGCTCACAGAAAGACAGGCAGCAGCACTACTACTTCTACTACCCATCCCCCAGCCTTTTGTTTTTGTGTGTGTGTGTCTGTGTGTGTACAAGTGCATGAATAGGTGCTCACAAGCTCATGTGTTACACGACCGAGGGTGAACAAAGGAAAGCTGAGCCCCTCCACACAGGAAACTCTAGACATGCACTGCGGTCCCGCGTGTCAATGTGCCTTTGACCTTTCACCCCGGGGACCTGTGACACCGGTTCACCAAGGAGGCTCTTAGGCTGGGGGGAAGGAGACCGGAAGGTCACCACAGGACGAAACCACCCCTCGACACCATACCATTCCTGTATTTCTTCCAGTGGCCTGGGATGATAGTTGATACTGCCATACATTTGTCAGATCAGATAGCAAGTAATGGCTCATTTGGATACAAGGGTTTATGACTCCTTCTGGTCTCGTTGGTTTAAATAAAAAGTAGGTAGCTAACTTATTGCACTTTTACCTTAGCACTGGTTCTGCTCTGAGATGCTTGTTTAGGAAGGAAATGCACTTCCAATTTCTGGTGACTAGTAGTTTTTTACCTACCTATGTTGAATGCACTAATTGTAAGTTGCTTTGGATAAAAGCGTCTGCTAAATGTCTGAATGTGTAATGTAATGACACGCCAGTGATGATGAGCGATGATGATAATTCACAACGCTCCCTGTCTCAGTAGTATCTCTACTCCAGCGTAAGTGCTTCTTTACGCCACAGCTGCCCTGTTGGTCCATTGAGGCAGGGAGCATACTGAATTTTTAAAACGTGTAACCGAGCGCATTCTTGGTGAGGGAGACATACAGGGTAGGACACACGATTGCTTTCAGGCAGCAACAGTCTCCACGGCGACAGAGTAACCCACATTTTCCCTCTGTCTCTTGTTGTCGGGGGAGACGGGGGCAGCTGTTGAGGGTTTACTCTGTGTCCCCCGACGACGGCAGCGGGTCGTAGTCAGTGTGGTGGAATGAGTGTGTCATCATCTAGGGCGAGAGTGAATAGGAGATGATACACTGGGAGGATAAACAGATGACTGAGAAGAGAGGTGCTAGAGAATACAGCCTACTAGACTACAGTGAGAGTAAAGGCAGAATGATGCTTTACTAACATAACTGGCCTGGGTGTGTCAGAGACCAAAATAGAATGTATAGTCCCACATTTGAGTAGAATAAACCGAACCTACCTACCTTTTCTCTTTGTCTCTCTCTCTCTGTCTTCCAGCCAGGAATGCCCCAGACTGTGTGCCCAGGCACCATGTTCACCACTCCCAGTGGCTTCAGCCCCCACCTGGCCTGCGCTGAGCCTGGGGAGGAGGAGGAGGAGGCCCCTCAGGAGGGTCCGGGGCCTGGGGCTTGCCTGGCTGATGGGCCCCCTATCACCTCCGCCTCCCTAGACACCCTTATCCAGAATCTGATACCCACTGCCGAGTACTACCCCGAGGTAAGTGGCACAAACAGAAAAGTATCCCACTCAAACCATCTATTCATGATCGCATGTCTCAGTTTTAGTGTTTCCCTTGTTTACAGGAAGCTACTGTGTTGTTATATATAGTGACAGTGTAGTATCAAATGATCCCCTCTCTCTGTTGACAGAAAGCCTATGTGTTTACCTTCTTGCTGAGTGCTCGTCTGTTCATCCCTCCTCCGGAACTGCTGGCCAGGGTGTGTGAGCTGTGCATCAAACAGCAGCAGCTGGATCAGAGCCCACTGGACACGGTAAGCACTGCACCACACACAGATACATAATCCTGCATGCACATGCACTAATGCACGGACATGATACACACATTCACACACATGCATGTACATCCTGTAAGTAACCACTCTGCTGATGATACATGGCTGAATACATGACACTTGTTCTGTCTGATCAAATGATTGTCTGATCACTGATCAAGTGATTTAATACAGACCGTGCTAAAACCTTCTTTCACATCTACCACAGGCTAAAGTGCGTAAGTTTGGCCCTAAGATCCTGCAGCTGCTGACAGAGTGGACAGAGACGTTCCCTTCTGACTTCAGGGAGGAGAAGATGGTGGGATACCTCAAAGACATCATCCATAGGATAGCGCCCTGCGACGAGGTGCGCAGACCACCTGGAACTGCAGCCATTTTATAGCATTAACCTTCACAGATGCTAGTCATCACCCACTCACAGGATAGGTGATAGGTGATATAACACCGACCTGATGGCATTATAACAAGTCCATTGCCTTTTTTGGGATCCTTAATGATTACATATCAGATTTTATATGTGTGTCTGTAAAAAGGATTAAATAACAAAACATAAGCATGCTGCCCATGAAGCATCATCTTCTACAGGACAGCTATTAGTGATGATCTCTTGGGGTGGATGAGTTTCATCCACATTGTAGTTGTTGTCATTTAAGTCTTTATAAGCTGTAGCAAAGAATGCTCTGATGGGGTGTGGAAATTCAATTACCATCACTTGGGTGGGGAGTGTCAGTGTAGGGCGAGTAACCACGGCGCCATATTACACAACCTTGCATTACAGAGGAGATAGAGAGTTTTAGGCCAGAGAAGGAGGCGGAGGGGAGGGAGGAAGGGAGGGATGCTAGAGGAGTGGCTCTATCTGCAGCCGCAAGGGAAAAAGGAGGGAGAGAGATGGATGGAGAATAATGGGGGGATGGGATACGGGGGCACAGAGAGCTGAAGGAGGAGAGTAGGGGGTGATGGAGTAGGAGTGGAAGATGAGGAAAGATGGAGGGAGGTAGAGAGAGGAGAGGAGATGAGGAAGGGCAGGTGGTGATGAATGTGCTGCTATTTACAGCTGGCTATGTGTGTGTGTGTGTGTGTGTGCACGTAGGAGCTGTGGCTCTGGGTCATTTGTGAGAGAGACTGACCCGCTGGCCGCTATGACCAGTTCAAAGCCTCTCAGCTGGAGGAAGGGACACATTCTTGGACACGGTGCATATTAGACACAAGTACATACACACAGATGAAGAACAGCCACAGTAAGTCTTGATGTTAGGTGCACAGTGGGAGGTGCAGTAAAAAGGTGGACGAAGAAGAGATGGAGGGAGACTGTGATGACTAGCAGTGAGGATGACAACAAGGATCATATTGATCTTGATAATAAAGATGTTATGGGTGGATATTATTAATTAGACCTATGAGGAAGATGCCAAAGATTTTATTGGCCATTTTTTTTCTCCTCTCCTCTTCTCTCCTCTCCAGGCTTACTGGAAGACCCTGAACCAGGTGCTGCAGAAGCTGAGCCAGAAGCTGGCTGCGATGAGCCAGGGGGAAGAAAGCATCGTCAAGGTCTCC
Organism: Monocentris japonica; assembly: GCA_900323365.1. Classification (NCBI taxonomy): domain Eukaryota; kingdom Metazoa; phylum Chordata; class Actinopteri; order Trachichthyiformes; family Monocentridae; genus Monocentris; species Monocentris japonica. Next base: position 29,195 of record OOFE01006412.1, read on the forward strand.
CTCAACGCCTCCTCCATCTCCGACAAGCTGGTGGCCTTCAAGACCAAGCCGCCCCCCATCCAGAAGGACATGCTCTCCATCTGCAACGACCCGTACACACTGGCACAGCAGCTCACCCACATAGAACTGGTGAGGGGGGAGAGGGAGGAGGTGTGGGTTGGACAGAGGTCAGGGTAAGAGATGATAACGGGGATGGAGGGGGAGGAGAGGAAAGGAAGACGGGGGAGGGAAGGAGGTGTGATGATGATGGAGGAGAGAGAGAGGAGAAGGATGGTGAGCGGAGGGTGGATGTGTGGTCCAAGTCAAGGACATGAACATGAAGTAAAAGACATCAAAGGTTTGAGATGAAGAGAGGAATAGAGAGAATAGAAATCGGAGAGTGGCAGAGAATAGTTTACTGTAAGAACAAAGGGAAGAGGGAAGGGAGGTATAATGGTGTGTTGAAATTGACAGAGACTCTTAGCAGGCATGATCTTGCTAGCCAACTATCCCAATGCTAACTGGTCTCAATGTATTAAACAGAGAAGAACAAAGGGAACAACTGGAGTGCCTTAAACAACAAAACACACACGAACAAAGGATCCCATTGCATGCAGAGTGGCTTCAATCTATTGATGTGTGTCTTAATGTGGGCACGTGTATCTGGGGGTGGTTTTGTGTGTGTGTGTGTGCGCACGCGCCACCGCAGGCCTGAGTAAGCTTGAACCCTTGTCTGAGTGGTGACATCACCCCAGAAGTCAGCGATGCGCCTGGGGCTTCAAACAAAGGGGATAAAACTGCTCTGGATATATGTGACCTGACAGCTTCACACTCTGGCGCACTCACACACACACTCACACACACACTCACCCATGAGAGAAAGAGATGGAGAGAGAAAGAGACAGACAGAGAGACATGTACAGTACACACATACAGGGCTATAGTATTTCCAATGTGGGTTTCAGCAACATGCTGGAACAGATATGAAAGACTGAGACGCCATGACATTTCTATCACAATGCGTCTCTGTATTTGTGTGTGTGTGAGTGTATGCATAGCTCACTTTTGTTTCAGTGTGTATCATAAGAAAAAATGGGTCTAATGAGTCATTTTTATTTTTACCTCAATGTGATTAAGAGCTTGGCTTTTAATAGATGTGAATATGGTGTCAAGTGTCACTTTTAGGAAATCGGATTCCAGTGAGTCACGTCGATGAGTCATCACTTCCTCTATTGATTGCCTTCCATTACTGAAATGAAAGCGATATTTATGTGACCATCCTCTGTGTGTGTGTGTGTATTTTCCAGGAACATTTGAGTCACATTGGACCAGAGGAGTTTGTCCAAGCCTTTGTTCAGAAAGACCCACTAGATGGGACACAGGTAACAATATGTTTGTACATCTGCTATTCATTTTCAAGTTTGTGTGGGTATTGGGTATTTCCAAGAGCAATGCTCTAAAAATAGGGTACCTTCCAAAAGTAAGGGGAATACTGTGTACTTTTATGCAATACTAATAATCAGTAGAAACCCACAATCTGTACTCAATCTAACAGCAACATTTTCTTCGATGTGCTTTGCTGAACATGAGTATGTTTGGCGGGGTGGGGGGGCATGAAAAGGTCTGTTAGGGGATTCCTGAACAAGGACATTTTTGAAAAGCCTTTGAATAGTAAAAGCAGTCAAACTAGATGGCCTACCATAAACGCCTAGAGCTAAAACATTGTGTCGATGGGGGCTGTGCGGCCACAAATTATCAGAGGATTCGCTCCTTGAGGGCCGAGCTAAGGTCAGCCGGCCACTAAGGTCACAAATAGCGCAGGCATTGTAATGACAAGCTCCAGCAAGCACACACACAAAGTGCTTCGTCTGTCTGTACCTCAGCGTTTAACTGTTGCATTGCTTTCACTTTCTCCCTGTCTCCCTCTCTTTCTTCCTGTCACTCATTTACTTTCTGTATCTCTCTAATCGTTAGCTCTCTCTCACTTCTCTCCACTTCTTCTCTCCTTCCCTCATATTTTTCTCTCGTTTGATCGTGTGATTTCCGTTTTGTCATTTACACTCACATAGGGGGTCTGCCTGTAGATAGGAAGCTAATTAGGAACAGAGGAATTCCCTATGGTAGCACTTTGTATACTCACTCATGCTAAACGTGTGTGTGTGTGTGTGTGTGTGTGTGTGTGGCAGCCATGCTTCAGCGACCAGAAGAAAAAGACCTCCAACCTGGAAGCCTATGTCAGGTGGTTCAACAGACTGTGCTACCTGGTGGCTACTGAGATCTGCATGGTGAGTGGCAAATGCTGGTACAATAGCACCTCATTTATTTGAACATCAGGCTTCAGAAGCAAGAAGCACAGAGAAGGGACTCAGTATGGCAAAAAAAAAGAGGTGATACAAAGTGTACAAAACATTAGGAACACAAAATAGACCAACCACGATGAAAAGCAATTAAATCATGAAGTAGACGTGAAGATGACGGAGAGCAGAGCCTTTTAAGCCTTGTTCCTAATGTTTTGTACACACAGTGGATGTTCACTAAATCGTACACTGAAAACATGAGCAGTTTAGAATACATGTATATTTGATGTATATTAAAATAAGCTTCAACACTTAAAATGATAAATTACAAATATTGAAGTATTGTGTTCATTATAAGTGCTCTACACACCACAGACCAGCGAGAAGGGGGAGATAAATCGAGCTGATGGTGTATAGTGGTCGCGGTGTGCTATTGCCCCCTAGTGACTATGTGGTGTTACTGCACGTTTGTCCGTCGTGAAGGATAGATGATAGAGGAATGATGGGGCATGCCCATGTTAAATAGGCCAGGGTGTGTTATTACATACACAATGAAAAATCAACGACAACTTTGTAACGAAACACACACACAAAAAGCTAAACTTGAGAACAAAGTACAAAGCAGTCCAGTTTCCTGTGTTGTGTAATTCATTCTCTGTGTCACTGTCTGTCCAGCCGGCGAAGAAGAAGCAGAGAGCCCAGGTGATAGAGTTTTTCATCGACGTAGCCAGGGAGTGTTTCAACATCGGGAACTTCAACTCCCTTATGGCCATCATCTGTGAGTGTTTCATCTCACAATATCTGAGTGTAATGCCACCATGACAAAGATCGCACATGACCTCATATTAAAAGTTGTAATCCTTCTTTCCCCTGTAGCTGGTATGAACATGAGTCCTGTGTCCCGGCTGAAGAAGACTTGGGGCAAGGCCAAGACTGCCAAATTCTTCATTCTAGAGGTAAACACGATCCAGTCAATCGCAGACTTGAGAAATACGGGGCGGATAATAACTTGGAAGTTGATGGCATATTACGTGTCGCCGTTTGTTCTAACAGCATCAGATGGATCCTACCGGAAACTTTTACAACTACAGAACTGCCCTGAGGGGGGCCGCCCATCGCTCTCGGACTGCCAACAGCAACAGGGAAAGGGTAGGGCTCAGCACTGCATCTCTTGTTAATCTGAAATTATATTGCCGTTGACTCAGTTATTCCTCTTTTTCATCATGTCAATATTCCCTCTTATCTTTCCATTCTCCCTCCTCAGATTGTGATTCCCTTCTTCAGTCTGCTGATCAAAGATATTTACTTCCTGAACGAAGGATGTGCCAATCGGCTGCCTAACGGCCACGTCAACTTTGAGGTAGCGCTGAGACTGTCACAGTTTTTTCCTGAGCTGGCTCAGAACCTCATTTAAGCATCTTAAAAATATTTACTCAATGTGTATTTATTACTGTTTCATAGAAATTTGTGGAGCTGGCACGGCAGGTTGGGGAGTTCATGACATGGAAACAGGTGGAGTGTCCGTTTGAGCAGGATAGGGCCATCCTACACTACCTCCACACTGCCCCCATCTTCAGTGAGGATGGTGAGGACCTACCATGCCATTTTCACTTTGTAAACATTTTCTTCATACACTGATAGTTTTCATCATTATTAATCAGTTATTCCTCCTAACCTCTCTTCTTTCCTTCTTTCCCCCATCTCTTTCTTTTCTCATCCTTCGTCAGGACTCTACCTTGCGTCCTATGAGAGTGAGAGTCCAGAGAACCAGGTAGAGAAGGATAGATGGAAAGCACTCAGGTAAGAACCATAGCATGAGTCAAATGTAAGACACGGCCCAGTCTTAATCGACGTGCTTTGCCTTTTGTCAATCTTCTCAAGCTGTCGTTTCTTTTCTGTCTCCGTCGCCCCATCAGGTCTAACGTTCTGGGGAAGACATGAAGCGCTGACGGCAGATAACCCTCCCACCAGCGGGGGAGCATGTGTTCTCATTGCACTAAAATGAACTGTGAAGGAACCTAGCTGGTACTTAGGTGTTTTTCTATGAAGAAAAGACAAAAGAGAAATGATGATGAACAGGATTCATCAAGAACATAAACAGTGTAAAAAAAAAAAAAAAAAAGAAACGCAGCAAAAGATTTGAGTCGGAAAAAAAAGTGAAGCTATAGAAGCTGGAGAAAAATGCCTTTGCAGTATATTAACTATTAATGATTGGGTACAGTTTGTCTGTGAGGGATAAAACTATCCCTCGCTGTGATGTTTGTTTACTCTGTGAGGATATGTTTACTACCATAGAGAGTAAAGTTACAGGGAAAACCACTTTTTAAAATGAAATTCCTACTGATACTATTGTTGTTTTGTATTTGCTCCTTGTCTCTCTCTCTCTCTCTCTCTTCCCTTCTCTGGCCCAAAGCGTTGTCTAAGTTCTTTTTTCCCCTAATTGTACTGTATTGTAATATGACTTTCAATGATGTAAAGGGCGCTGGCTAGCCCAAATCAGCTGCCGAACTCTATAGGTCCACTGAAGGAAATGGCTACTGAGTATCTTGGAAGATGTAAGAGGACAAGCCTGGAGCGTTTTATTAGTCCATGTACTTCTTTTATTTATCTCACGTGTCCTTTTAAATCCTTGCCTCTGTGTGTGTGTGTGTGTGTGTGTGTGTCACTCAGATGAGGCACCTGTTCATTCATTCATTCATTCATATCTGTCTATGTCAATGGCTCATCCTCACGTGAGAATGATTGTTAAAACCAGGGTGTGGGTCGTCTCTTTCTGTGTTTTTATTTATTTTTGCAGAGTGTGTGGGGCGGGGAGGGTATGAACTGTTAAAACGTGTTTACTCCTATCTGTATCTGTAAATGTATTGTGCCATTAAAACAAGAAGAAAACTAGAGGGAAACGGTCACATTGGGAGCCAGGTCAGGTGTCGATTGTGTACAGATGATATTCACCCCACATCTTTCTGCTCCTCAGGAAGTTTTCTCTGACTGACGTTCAGTTGTCTGATATATTTATGGAGATTTCTGTGCTGACAGATGTATAGTTTTTATTCTACCTTTAGTGGATATGAAGTTGAATGGCATGCTACAAGGGACGCTTTAAAGGGGCATTATAAGTCTCCACCTCAGAAAGACTGGAAATATTGTGAAGACTACTATTGGAACACAATCTTTGTAGTGACGTTGATCACTGTACCAATATGTCTTTGAGTGAATACATGAAAAATGATCTGTTTCATTCAGTGAAAGGACACGATGGAGGAATTGGGAGACCTTTGTCTTTCTTTTTACGAGAGGGAAACTTGTGCCATATGATTCACTGGTTGTTATGACAATTCAGGTTCCTCTGACTTGAAATGTGTTGTTGTTTATTGTTTTTGTGGGATTGTCATTGAACTTTGTTTTTGCCAGTTTTGTTGTGATTCAGGGGCTATCCTTAAGGGTCGGGATGGGGAGGAGGGTTATGGGGTAGGGAGTGGGAACTGTAATTATAAGCTTTTAAGAGCAGTCTGATTCAATTTGCTATAATTGATTGATGTCAGTGTTTTCACTTAAGAAGCACCTTTCCCTCTTGATAACAAACTGGTTTTGTTAATTCTCCCTCCTCCATTCTTTATTGATAAACTTGCTTTCTCTGTAACACATTCCCCAGATGATAATTTAAGGTTATAGAGACCCAGAGATGTGATGTCAAACCTGCAAGTCAAGGTGATGAGATGTTTTAATAAAACATTGCCCGTGTTTAACGTGTGTTTTCAATGGTGTTTGCCTAAAGGGCTGAAATTCTGCTATTTTTGTTAGACATCTGTTCAGGGTGTCATTCCATTGCTAGATGTAGCTTTGAATATTTGTTTACAAACACACCTATCACCGTGTGCCATCCAAATGTTGGCATCCTTTCAATGAACAGTTCCTGTTTGACTGAGACAAACAAGCTGTGGCAGGATGCATTTTGGGCCTTTAATAAAAAACCCAGCGGACAGACTTCTGGCTCCCTCGTCGTTGCGAAATTCGTGACCGATTCCTAAAAAGCTTTTAATAAAGGTAAACCGCATTTAGTTGATTGCAGTAGATTATGTGCATCATGCTTAAATAGTTTGACAATCAATTCTCTACATTTTCATCTTATAAATAGGTTTGTCCCTCCCTGTACAAAAACTGCACTCATAAATTCCCACAGAAGGGAACTTAGAATTTATGTGCACCCCCTGTGCTGTTCTACCAACAGTTCATCATATGGAGAAGTTAAAAATCTTTATATATATGTTTGAGCAGGTAATAAATGCTGTACAACAGACTAAAAATCCAGTTGAGTGGGTAATTATATGATTCCATCTGCAGTCATACCTAGAAAAATGCTGGGCCAACAAAAAAAATAATTTGCCTTGCTGAACAATGAAGAGGCCACACTGCAAACTGATCTTAGAGCACATATGATTGGGATAGTGACCAATTCAAATACCGTGTTTTGATCGCTTGTGTGAATGGTGTCAATGAGCTTCAAAACATCCCTCTTCACATGCTTCAGATGTGAGAAAAATAAGTGCACGGCTCATTTTGTAATGAATGATTGGATAAATTCTATAACAGTAATAATTCTGCTGTCTGGGCCAAAGGCCAAACTTTTTTATTTTTTTATTATTCATGTTAAAAAAAAACAGTGCGTCTTATTCCCTATTGAGTCTCGGTAACATAGGACGCGCCCACTGCGCAAGAACACTCCAACAACGATGGAAATTAATATGTTTATTTGAATGCAGAGTTTAATCATTGAACTCTTCGCCACCTGGGCCAAATGTTATCTTAACCAGCTTCGTGTAAGTATCAAAGTGTCTGGAGCTCAGGTATGTACCGAAGAGGGCCTGGAGCAGCAGCACCGCTCTCATTTTCCTCAAGATTGGTCTGGAAAGCTCCATCCAAAATCGGAGGGTATTTCCCTTTTCGGGCATCGGCGCTGTGTTATACCTGGTTGCGAGGCCTACATTCACAGGTAAAGCCAGTAGGATAGGGTATACTCCGCCGCCGACCACACCGACGAGCGCACCCCGCATCAGCGCACATGAGGGGCAGTTGAGGTCACCCGACAATAGCGGTTTAGATACCGTTGCGTTGTACAAGGCAAATGTTGTCAGGAAGGGAAGAACTGCCATTGGCATGCTGGATGTGACGCGCCCTTGTGTGATATTCAGCGCTCTCCGATACAAGCTGTTGGCGACTAGTCCTGCAAGGCCCGCATTTCCTCCCAGGTATAGGGGTCCGTAGTTGAATAACTTCTTGTCGATTTCAGGCAGCCTTTCGAAACTCTCCGCCATCATTTCAATAATCAGTGCTCTTGGGAGTGTCTTTGCAGTGCCCTTCTCTTTCAGGGCATTTTCCGACATCTTCAAAATTGCCTTAACGAGATGTCACTTATAGTCAGTTACAATGTGCTCTTTTGTAGAGCGCCCGGCTTTTAACACTCCGCAGCAGGCAATCCGTTTTTTTCTATTAAATAACTCCTGCGAACGAGTCTACACAGCGCGCCGCCATGTCTTACCCATAATTCCAAGCGGGGGTGGGCGTTTTTGTTGTTAATGACGTCATTGGCTAGTTTAAAGAACGTTCCACCGCATTCCAGCAAGGCTCGCCATCTTTGAAGACGACTAGTTAGCCATTTATGCTATTCCTTTGTTAATTTGTTGTTCATTTCCATCACAACACCACTAAATTTACTCCCACGAAGTACACTATTGTTTAAGAAAGGTGAGAGAGAACTCCTTTAACATCCTAAGGAAGCTCACAAGCAATAACACCGTTATCAGCTAACGTTGAATCTGGTTTGCTAATGTTAGCTAACGTTAGCTTTCCCGAAGCTCGACGTCTCGAATAAGGTTGACAACATGGTAGACGTTTCTTAAAATTGATTTAACTACCGTTAGCTATACGAATTTATTTCCTTGGATGAAAGAAGTAGCCATATTGAGCAGCAATGTTGTTTAACGTTGACTAATTGGGGAGTGGTTGTTAACGTTATCCTAACTGACTTCGTTTTCAACACTTGCTTAGCTATCATTAGCAAAATCAGCTAACAGTGAACTAAGCTAGCGGAAGTGTTCACCGTCGTAGGCCTAAGGCTCAACGACGAGCTAATAACGTTTTTTCTTTTTATCTGTTGAATTCTATAACCCAGCGTCGGTCAAAGTACGAAATTGAGTGGTAACATTAACCAATAGAAGTTAAACTGACACTAATTAACATAACGTTACGGCTATTGAAATGACAAGATCGTTATTGGTTGTGATCGATGTTTAGAAGGTAAAGGCCTATGCGTTCGTGACAGGGAAAAGGCGTCAGCGCCACCTCATACCTCAAGCTTGCATTTCTTGCTGTATAACAGGGGTGCCAAACCACCTGGTGTAGTGTTCGGTTGGAATGAAAACTTGCAGACTCTCGGCCCTCCATGGCACGCGGTTTGACACCCCTGCTCTGCAACATGTAATCAGCCAGTGATGAACGTATTCGTTGCAAGATTAAAAATTCGCAGACTGCAATATATCCATTTGTTTTACTCTTAAAGGAATTACACGGATGCATATATATGTGGGTATTATTGTGGTGATCATTAAACTTTGCTTTGCCTATTTTGTGCTGAAATCTATACCGATTTTTTTACAACATTTCCATACCTGGCTGCGACCATGTCTAATGATTACATAACAGTAATCTTGCCATGGTGGGATTTGCCAGAATCAAGCCGATTCATTTTGGAACTGAGCTGAACCTGTAGTTTCAGTAACACTGAATGAGATCTTATAAGATGATTTAATCTGTTGGGTATGATAGTATCATAAATTATATGAATTACACACGTTTTTCCATGTCTTTCAGATGAGGCAGTCCAAGCGAATGCACTCTCCAGGTGTATGGCTGGACGAGTACAGCTGGGAGGAGAGGGTAGAAAGCCGCAAGCGAAGGAAACGAGATTCGCACAGCAGTGAAAGGGAGAACAAATCCCGAAGACAACGCCATCACTACAAGACCTATGAGGGGTAAACCTGCTGACCAAAATTGACTACTATTGCCATTTTATTAAAGCATTTAGCCACACAAGACCCATCTTTAGTTCTTATAGAACAGCTAAGATGATTCTGAGAGTGATGTGGCCTTTTTGGCTTAATACTTAATTTCGTAAATCCTTTCATACAGTGGCAGAGTGAATTGTCATACATCAATCATCATTCCTAGTAGAGATCTACCTATTGGGAAACAAAATATGAAGTTGCCATTTTCTAAAAGTGTACTTTTTGGTCCTACAGGGGAAATTGTCATATGCAGAGTACATGCATACTAGAGAGCACAACTCGTCTACATACCCCTTGCATTTTGTTTACTTGATGATGTGTAATTTTTTTTTTTTTTTGTGCAATTGTAGCCTTCCTCCCTTCAATTAGATTTAGATTCAAGTCAATCTCATGTGGCGTAGTGTTATGCAGTTACTAGGGCATTTTGCAATTTAAACTTAACGTGGACATGTGCGATGGAAGGTGGAGGTACATTATATGTTTACAGATCTACTCTAATTATAATTCCTGTAGAGAGGCAGACTGTTTCCTGGAAGACATCTGATACTACTGGGGTGCTAGGGCTCTAGGGGTTTCCTGGTCTTTTTTTAGATGCTTGGGTGCTATAACATGGCCAGCAGGATGGGTGTCATGGAAGTGGTTCAAGATGTTTTGAGAGCACCCAACAACCGTGATGAGCGAACATGAGAATTGTCGGAAGCCAATGAGAAGAATTACTTATTTAATATTTGGGGATTTGGATATGATAGATGGGCAGAAAACAGTTAAGTGCCATCTAGGCGTTTAGTGCCTAGGGAGTACACAGAGTTCTGAAGGCACAGAATCTTAGATTTCAGATTCGCATTACCCCACCAGAATGTGCTGAAAAGCTCTCAACATTCAATGACTCACACTTAAAATCTGCCAATATGGCTCCTGTTCAGGGTGCATGTGTTTTCAGGAAGGTATACTTTGAGATGGTGAATTGCCAAGGCTAAATTGTGCCAGAATCTGCTGCAACTTGTTTATTTGCATACTCATAAGGCCTATTTCTAAAGTGATAATCTCCCTAATAAAACTCTCAGCCTCTCATATTGAGCAGGATATGAGGTGTTTGGTGACTGTAAATCTGTATGTTGCTAATTAAAAATGTTACATAAAAGGCTCTAGGATAGGGTGTCAAGCAGCAGGCTGACCATTAGCACCATCAGATCCAGTCTTCTTTATTTCAGAGCATGATCGCAGAGTAGGAACTAGGCTTTCCAGTCCCCGTTTCTGATCTCTGTGTTTGTTTTCTTTTGACTATATAGGCATTACCTGGAGACCCGCAGTTTGAACCAAAGGCTGGGCTCTCGGGAAGGACGGACCCGGGACGCCAGCGAGGACATGGCCTATGAGGAGGACCGTCGTGGGGGCACCTGCAAGGACCGAGAAAGGGACCGTGACTGGCACCACTACAGCAAGTCATCTGGGCGCAGCGGTCAGAGTGGTCGCAGCAGGCGGAGCAGCCGCAGGCGCAGAGACAGAGGGCGCAGACGTAGCCCCTCTAACCACAGCTCCTACTCGGTACGGGAACCTCCTTCTCCCCCTTACACCTCTCTCCTTTCTACACCAAATCTAAAGGGTCATTATCACTGGTGTTCAGCCAATGCTCAACACCTATCTCTTTGTCTCTCTGTGTCTCCTACTCCTCACTATTAAGTATGAGTTCGAGTAATGCCAAATAGGGGACTTAACAGCTCAAGAAGTAAAGAATAGTGAGTGTTGATAAGAAAATCGGTAGGGAAAAGTGGACCTAGTTTTTGTACTGAAATCCTAGTGGGCTGTTATGGGACTTGATACGAAAGAGTAAAGCTGTAAAGGACGAGTTACCAAAAAACTACATATAGAAAGACTGTGATCTACTTAATTTTTTTCCTGTACTATTCTGAGAAAATCTCATCTGAAAATCTTGTTGCCATGTTTTTCTTCTGTAACACACACTATGTGGTGGCTGCCGCCCAATTGCCTTTCTCTGGTGGGGCTGAATTTGAATTTGCTGCTCCGTCCTTCCGTCCATTCGCCTGGCGGTGTTACTGAACGGGCCGAATCTATCCACCCCCTACACCTACCCCCCTTGGCCTGGTTGAATGAATGACGATGTCGCGTTGTGGTGGCCTGGTGCTGACTGATGATGGGTTATTGATGTGATGGCGGAATGCGGCCGTTCCGGTGCAGAGGAGGAGCCATCACCGCAGGAGCAGGAAAAGATCCAGGAGTGTTGAGGATGATGACGAGGGTCACCTCATCTATCACAGTGGAGACATGCTAAGAGCGAGATGTATAGAATATATACCTTTTTTCTACTGTTGTTCACACTCTATCTCTCTCACTCTCTTGTCTGGATTGTTCAGTTTCAAAAACTAAACTTAGAGGCTAATGTACTTGGGCCAATAGATTTAATGAATTATATGGTTAGATATAACTCTGCAGTGTAATATAATTAGCATTGTGTTGTATGCCAGTGGTCTCTGTTCAGAAGCCTGTTACCGTAGCATAGCTGAACAGAGCCGTGTAACGTCGGGCAGTGAGCCACCAAAAGGGCAGTGTGTTCCCCATTGTCAGTGCTGTGGTTCTAACTTGGCGTCTTTATTCCCTGTAGATGAGATTCTGTCTACTCTAGGAGAGGGTGCCTTTGGGAAGGTCGTAGAATGCATTGATCACTCCAAGTACGTATAGAAGAGATGATCTTCATGATGGCTCAATGTTCTCTACTTAATTTTCTTCTAACTTTTGTTTTTTCTCCTTTTTAATATAAACTGCATATTTATGTGCTGTTTTCAGAGATGGAGCTAGTGTGGCTCTGAAGATCATTAAAAACATAGACCGCTACCGCGAAGCAGCTATGTCTGAGGTAGAGGTGCTTGAGCAGATGAACTCCCTGGACTGTGATAGGAAATAGTAAGTAATTCCCTAGTAACCACATGCCATAAGAAAAGGCTGCTCATGTTGCACTAGACATCACAAATGAAATTAACGTTCAGAGTTTATCATGAAATTTACTTACTTGCCACCTTTTACACCTTTCCTCCCTGTCAGTGCGTGTGTGCGCATGCTGGACTGGTTTGACTATCATGGCCACATTTGTATAGCCTTTGAGCTGCTTGGCCTCAGTACATATGATTTCCTCAAGGAGAACAACTTCCAGCCTTTCTCCATAGAGCACATCAGACACATGGCCTACCAGATCATCCGAGCTGTTCGATGTAAGTAATGGATACACACGCACAGCAGATCAAAGTCTAGAAATGCAGTTTGTTAAAATGTGCTCTATGTGGCCTCTATTAATTTCTCCGTGTGTATTTCAGTTCTGCATAAAAACAAGCTGACTCACACAGACCTGAAGCCCGAGAATATTCTCTTCATAAACTCAGAGTATGACATTGAGTACAACGCTGAAATGGTAAGTCCCAATTAAGCTAAATGTTTATCTTCAAAAGTTATGATTTATTGAAAGAGGCCAGAAGCACTCTGTGTCTGCACCGTGTTAAGTAACATGCGTGTTCTCTCAGAAGCGAGATGAACGAACATTGAAGAAGCCAGATGTGAAAGTTGTGGACTTTGGTAACGCCACGTATGAACACGAGCACCACACCTCTGTGGTGTCCACACGGCACTACCGTGCTCCTGAGGTCATTTTGGGTAAGCATCTGTTTTATAGCGCTGCATTCAGGTTTTTAGTGGAACTCATGAGGTGGTGATTTGTCATGTGTTGTAATTTGTCTTTCAGATCTGGGCTGGAACCATTCCTGTGATGTCTGGAGCCTGGGCTGCATACTGATAGAGTACTACCTCGGAGCTACTCTCTTCCAGGTAGATGGCAGTAGAGAACACAAGCCAAGTATATAAGTATTTCTCTGTTAACATGCATCTTAGCAATCTGTGACGTGGCTCATTTTGTTTTCTTGCTCCTTCAGACCCATGACAGTAAAGAACACCTTGCTATGATGGAGAGAGTCCTGGGTCCCATCCCCACAAACCTCCTGCAGAAAACTAGGCAAGCTGCCCTAATCTTTAGACAATTATTGGGCAGGGGGAAAAGTTGCATCTAAGATGACTTCTTAAACGTCTTATAACAGGGAGTTACCCTTTAATTTTGAGTTGTATGAGGAGTGCTTAACTGCTTGTTAATGATTTGGGATTGAATTCTGCTGAATAATTCCTGTGTTGTATAGGAAACGGCGTTATGTCCACCGCTACAAGCTGGACTGGGATGTACACAGCTCCTCCGGGAGATATGTCAGAAAACACTGCAAGCCACTCAAGGTAAGAGGAAACTACTGGTTGGAGCCAAATACTAGAAAGCAATGTCTTTAATCATATAGCAGTTCACACATTAAACGCAGAACCACTTTTATAAAGAAACCAAAAAATGTGCTTTGACTAGAACAGGGCTCGGCAACCTGCGGCTCCGGAGCCGCATCCAGCTCTTTTGCCCATCTCCAGCGGCTTTGACAAAAAATTATATGGAAATGAACAACTATTGTTTTTTAACATTTTAATTTTCATTTATCATTGTTGTAAGTGATTCTTACATTCTCCAATTGTAAAAAATGTGTAGCCTATTCACCGAATTAAAAAAAAATGTTTTAATATTTCATCAACTGTGCGTCATAGCCTACATCTACCACCCGGTGCCTTTTCCTCTTAATTTTGCCCAGCCTCAATACCGGTGGCTAGCATAGATGTATACACATAAATGGTTAGTCTTGAGTCTCCCTAACTATGGGTTCCAAAACAAAGAAAAGTCAGAGGAGAATTTAATAGTGCGTGGACAGATTTGTTTGCTTTTACCGCCAACGCTATGTTTTGCAGCTCCAGACAGATTTTTTGGGCCAAAAATGGCTCTTTTGATAGTAAAGGTTGCCGACCCTTGGACTAGAATCATTGAACTCATGACTCAGTAGATTTTAAGAAACTGATTCCTCCGTCCTTGCTGCTCCCATCAGCAATACATGGTGTCCCAGAGTGAGGATCACCAGCAGCTGTTCGACTTGATAGAGAAGATGATGGAGTACGACCCAGCCCAGCGCCTTAGTCTGGATCAGGCCCTCCAACATCCCTTCTTCTCCTGCTACCGCAAGAGCAGCGACAAGAGAGACTGAATTCCTCAACCTGTGAACATCTGACCCATTGCCTGTCAGGGCCCTTCCTGGCTGTCGCCGTGACATTTATCATGGTGGTACAGTACCAGTCTCTGCTTTCAGACTCTCTGGGAGAGAAGATGTTTACCTGACTGTATCAGTCCACCTTGCCTTGCACCAGTGTTTCTCAACCTCTCACTCAGACCAGTGTATGTTTCCATCTGGGAGATATTGTAGACTTGATGGATTGTGTTTCCCTGCTCATCTAATTTTTGCTACTTATTTGTTGTGATTTAAAAATGTAGCTTCTGAGCGCACATTGAGCCTGGTACTTTTTTATTCATAAACTGTGGGATTTTGTCCATGTTTTTCTCTTTGCTCCATTGTGAAGCTGGTTAAAGTAACTGGTTGAGAAATGCTTTACTCTGGGTGTCCCTGTCCTGCCAGCATTAATTTATTGAGTATTGTTGAGATAAAAAGCTATTATGGGCATCTTTGTATATATGATTTGTTTTGTACATTTCTTTTTGTTAACGTTCACATTTTCACTGTGACTTGGGATTTGTAACTTTGCAGTATAATTATGTGCTTTTTCTCAATAAATTTCTATCGATAAAGGAGTTTGTTAGCACTATTTGTTTACATGCCAAAGTTGATTAGAGTGTCATGTCTTGAGTACTGTTGATTGAACGTGGTGCAATAGCCACCTCAAGCCATGGATGGCAGTAAAGATCTGTTGAATTCAAAACTGGACTCACCGTGGAAGTCTTACCGGGACAATTGAAACCTTTATCCATAGCTGTGATGCCGCTGTTGAAACACTGGCAACCCACTCTATTTGTATTTCAATTTAACAACAAAAGAACATCTTTCCTTCTGAAAATGACTGTTTAAGCCCGTTCGTGACCAGTCGTAGTGCTTTTAACCCGTTGTAAAACTTGCATCTGCATTATTTGAACTGGAAATTGATTAAACATGGAGTAAATATGCATCAAACAGATTTGATCACAGTACCAATCAATAAATACACTGATCAGACGTGAGTATCACTGCCCGCACTGCTCGAAATTGTAGGCCCTATTTCTCAATTAAATTTCTCGTTAATTCAGGGCGTCAACTGGGTATGGCAAGGTCAGGGCACTTGCCACACCTTAGCCTATATAGTGACTCCAAGGGTGATATTGACGTTATCTTAATGAAGATTACACATAAAGCAAAAATCGCCAGAATTGTGTCTGGAAGCCACGTCCAAAAAAGCCGTAAGGCATTCAGGACCAATGTGTGCGTCTGAGTTGGTAGATCACCATGCTGTCATTGATCGCACAGATCGCAACAGACTTAATATCATTTCAGTCATCAATCATTGTTCCACAGAAAGTTCGTCGATATAAGCGGGTTTGGACGTTTTGGTGGCAAATGGTATTCATTGCAAGGACTTTGCCATACCACAGAGTTTAGTATTGGCAGTTTAGAGTGACTTCTCTGTAATATTAAAGCAATTACTCTAAAGTGCAACTAGCCAACAATTTGATTGGCTTCAACGTCTCACTCAGTGAAAGTTGTCAATCTGCAGCCTCCCACGTGGTCGCAAGGGCGGGCGCATCTCAAATAGTTGAAGATGCAACTTTCAGAGAGACAAACAACTTGACCCACTGCTTGTTTCACATCCACACGGGCTACTCACCAGCAGGAAACTACGACTCTCTGCTTCGCATCCAGATCGCGCCCATCTGTGCCTGGCGTAAACCCGGTGCGCATTGCTGCCTCTTGTTCCAAGACTAATTTAGGACAGCTTTGAACCCCGTGCTGCAGTCGGGTGTCCTGGACGCGTAGTGCGCTGCTCAGTCCTCATAGTCCGATTAGAATTGGTATCACTGAACCAAGACGTTTTTTCGCTAGTTACTGTCCACCGAGACACGTTTGAAGCCGGATTTCAGCATGGATACAGCGGGCTCCATCGGGGAGAGTAAGCCGGTGTGTCGGTGCGCGCCTAAGTCCGCGGTCCACCGGTGGCTGCCAGATTTTCCCGTTGCTTTGTGTTTGCTGTTGTCTCTGAGCTCCATCGCGGTGTGCCTTGCGATGATCTTCAAAACCTACCAACTGGAGACCCGACTGAAGATGGAGATAGACAAAGTGTCCATCTTCCACCCGTCGCACAGTGCTTTTCTGAACGAGGATGGGACCCTAATTCCCGAGCTGAGCACCTCAATTGGAAAGCTCGTGGAAGAGGTATACAGCCTATTGTGGATATAATGCACCAGAATTAATTTTCTTTGACATTTAATGAAAACCTGCACATTTTTAATAACAAATAATTGTATTATGTTGGATGAACCTCTAACCGACGCACTGGTCAGCGTGCGTAAACTGTGCGTAAAGAACAACTGCGCCAACTCTATGATGTTTACAAGCACCCAGACCTTGCACTTTTTGATAATTGTACTCTTATTGTATGCCCCTAAAATCAGTCCCAATTTTGGTGTATGACCTTAGGGATCAACCATGCATGCAGCTGGCCAATTACTTTGCAGTTAGAGCTCTTTATAGGCGACATAACTGCTGATGATAGGCACCAACCTATAATTTTATCACATGGAAAAGAAATTGAGGAAACTGTTTTCATTCTAGAGCTGTATGTAATGGGACAAAGATTATGATCTGGTAATTGTTAATGGTAGTTATTGAGATCTTTTTGATCTCCATTTTCTGCTTTTTAATCTTGAATGGTTTCCATTTATTCACATCTGCCTGGACAAGTTTCTCATAATATAGGCAGTTATGTAGCCTACCAATACCTTTTAGAAATACCATTGTTTTATTCTTAGATTATATATATTATATGTATGACATGGATATTTAGCTGATAGTGGGATCTTCTCTCTCTGGCCTATAGAAAGTGGTGGTTCTGATGCCTAAACAGCGGACGGCAAGGGACGTTGGCCAAGAGTGCTCCTGTCCCCCAGGTATGTGTCTTTACTTCTGGCTTGTCTTGGTGGTGTTAGCACTCCCCACCCCACCCAACAACCATGACACATACATGCATTCTTTCATATAAAAGTTAATTGTGTTAGCCAATTGCCTTGAAAATAAAGAAGCACAACCACTTTCTGTTAATCTGTCTGTGATGTAAGTGTAAGAGTGTGTGTGTGTGTGTGTGTGTGTGTGTGTGTGTGTGTGTGTGTCTTTTGGATGAGTGCCTCTCTGTGAAGGATTACGGTTCCTAAGCCTGTGTGGGGCCCATACTGGGACAGGAGGGCCCAGGGTGAGACCTTGATAAGCACTCATCAGATCAGTGGATAGGACGTCCAGTCTGGGCCCTGCTGCCTCACGTCAGTGGCTGCTAACTTTAATAGATGGACCAGCCGTGTGCCAAGTTTGGCCGGGTTTGGCGTGTGGTGTCCATTACAGGGCTTGTGATAGTTCCTGGGGTGGAAAACAGTGTGTGATACACATAATGTTACACACACAGTCACACACAGTTTCCCTTTATCCGGGTGAATTATTAAGGAAGGTGGTGTTCCCTTCATTTCGGGAAATGTTCCTCCTCTTACTGTGTGAAGCAGTTATAGTTGTTATTGCTAGTTAGTTAATGGTCCATATGAGCAACCTACCCATAGAAGGAAAGGCTGTTCTTTAATTCTGTGTGTGTGTGTGTGCGTGTGCGTGTGCTATTGAAGTCGACATTCATTGCTTTTTTTTGTGGAAAATTTGCAACTTGAGTGAAATCTTGCCATTGTGTCTGAAGAAAGGGAGACACCTTGGCTTGCTGCTTCAGGATGACGTAATTGAGATGCTCATCTACTGATTTGAGCCATTATCACTTCCTACGCTGTCTCCTTTCTCTTCCTCTTTGTCTCTGGCCGAGAATGGCCCCTGTAACATTGTAGAACAGGTGAAAGCATTCACACACCAGGAATTTCTGGAGCACTTTCAACACATTCCGTTTTCCAGTCTGTAGTCTGCTGTGCCAAGAAAGCTGCCCGGCTGAGCCTGGCTGGTTGGTTAAGCTTTCGCCAGTTGTTGTTGTGTGCACTGAATTAAGTCAAAGCCAGACATTATTAATGTGTGTGTCTGTTGCATTTCCACTTTCTCTATCCAGAACACTGAAAAGTAATCAGACTTACCTGGCGTTGTAAAAGGATAGATAGATAGATAGATAGATAGATAGATAGATAGATAGATAGATACTTTATTGATCCCTGGGGGGATTAGAAATGGCTCATTCTGCATCCCACTTTCCTGTCCATTTTGCTGAATTGCTGTGTAATCAAGTGGTTTTGCCGTTGGAATATGATGCTACCACAAGTATTCAGAAATCCATTTGAAGAGCTCTCTTTCCAGTATCTGCCAAAAGTGTGGTGTTTTGTTTTTGATGAAACAAAAGGCTATTTTGTTTGTTGCAGCTTTGATGCCTGTGGACTTTTTTTTTTTTTTACTTACTTACTTACTCAGGTCTCAACAATTAGATTGCTCAATCCAGACCATTTAGCATCTCTGCAAAATGTGTTCATCTCAGAGGAGTGTTTGTCAGCTGATAAACTTGCTCTGGGCCTTGGGATCAGGAGGCTGATGCCAATTTGAAAGCACGCTGCAGCAGGAGTTGGGTGCTATCAGATGTGTGTGCGTGTGTGCTGGCATGCATATGCAGTTGGTGTACAAGTATATTTAAACTTTGCATCCATGTTTTTATGTTGTGTTGGTGTAGTGTGTATCTGTGTTGTACTTCAGTGCTTACGTGGGTACTGTTCTCCCCGGATATGTATCTTTTTATCCTCTGTTAGTGTGTGTATACGTCACAGTTCCGTGTGTGCGTGCGTGCGTGCGTGCGTGCGTGCGTCTGAGTGTCTGAGTGTCTGTCCCTGTGCCTTTGAGGGACCGACAGAGGCACCTCTCTCAACACGACACAGTAAGAAGAGACCCTCGCCCTTTAGCACCAACTCTTGCCTCCTGAAACCTGAAGCTCTCACAGCCTGGATCACAGGCCGCGGCATTTCTGCCTGTATGTGTGTAGCAGAGACACACTACCACAGGCAGCATGAGCGGCATTTCTGCCATTGAAGCTATGCCCTCCTCGTCAGGGAGCTCACCTTTCAGCATGCATACACACAGGGGCCCAACAGGGGGCAGCTCTTCAGCTCTTCAGAAAATGATGATGTTGAACACTTACAAACCACTGAACCAGATCTTGATCTAGAGGTCTTTTTACCTCCATCAGATGACTAGTATTTTCAAGGT
This sequence comes from Monocentris japonica, assembly GCA_900323365.1. Classification (NCBI taxonomy): domain Eukaryota; kingdom Metazoa; phylum Chordata; class Actinopteri; order Trachichthyiformes; family Monocentridae; genus Monocentris; species Monocentris japonica. Next base: position 48,869 of record OOFE01006412.1, read on the forward strand.
GAGGTGCCCTGGTTCAGTCACTGCAGGAGACACTGAGCTTGGTAAGTAGGACTTGGCCCCGGTCTTTGACTCAAGGCACGTTCATCTCGCCTGTCCCTTCAGTGAAAGCAGCACCATGACACATTTATGATCAGCCAACGTGACAGGCCGACATCCATAAGGCTTAGGCTAACCATGCCACTGAGTCCTGCTCTGCTTAAGAGCTTCAGGTGTTTGCAATTAACACTCCGCCGTTCCCTCAACACACACACGCACACACACACATGCTTGGACACAAAAGTGCACACACAGATTCATTACTGACAGACACACAACACATCTATGCTGCCTTGCCTGATTAGAACCATGTGTAGCCTGTATGTGTCTTGTGCAGGGGGAGTGTATTGTCATCTTTGCAATTTGCAGGCACAAAGTCTACCAGCACTTGGGCACTGGCCCAAAACTACATGCCAGCCAACCACACCCATTAGTATCAGGGCCCAGACAGGGTCGCCCAGGCCCTCCTACCCCCTGCTGGGACAAAGTGATTTCCCACAACACCTTAAGAGGGCCTAGTGCAACTATGCTGCAGCAGCGGGTGTTGAAACAATACCCTGATGCAGTCATCACCTATAAATGTGAAATCTCCTTAAGGGATTGTTGTAACGCATGCTGGTTTGTCTGTTGAAGTGTGTTGAAATGCATGCGGTTACCTTGTAGTTTGTTGATTAGTAATTATATCAAAATTTTTTTTGTGGTTAAATGTTTTTTAAATGTCGAAAGTAAAAACAGATTCGCACAAACCTGTATGATCTTGACTCATATCATCATCTTCATAGAACGACAGCTCCAGCATAGCATATCTACCACTGTGGTGTTGAGTGTGTATGAGGGCAAGAGGTCAGACCACTGGCTGTGTGATCGGATCAACTTCCATCAGATAAGGACTCATTTAGGCACTTAAAACAGGAACATAGAACCGTGTGTGTGTGTGTGTGTGTGTGTGTGTGTGTGTGTGTGTGTGTTTCTAATTGAGAGGGCATGCTCACAGCTGGGTTCCTTGGCTGCATTTAATGTATAAACATGCAGACAAAAATATATTTGCCAACTTCCACTCTTGTATCTGTTCCCTATATAAGTCCAGGTATTTGTATTTGCTGTGTCTCTAAGATCTGGTTTGAAATAGTGGGTAGCGAAGATACTCCCACTGTCTGTGGAAGTATAATGTTTAATAGCTTGATATAACCAGAAACATCGCCTATGGATCCCAGTGGAGGTCTACTGGTGTTAACCTGTCCATCTGGGGATCAGCTTCTAGCCCCAGAGAGAGAGGGGGCGACGGGCTCTCCCTGCCCAGCTTTCTGCTCTCCAACCTGAGGAGGAGATGGGGAAAGCCGGCTTTTGGAGAAGGAGATTCATGCTGGGGCCAACGCCCGCCCTGGGGCTGCATTTGATTTTAAAGCCATAATAAATCAGACAGGAAGCTAGCAGTGTATACTAGCTATTTATACAATCTATCGCCACGGGAAGAATACATAAGCCATGTAAGATCCATTAATGACGCCTTTAAAATAATAAACACAGGAAATTTGTTTTCATAAGCAGTCTCATTTGAGATTTGTTCCACCATAGCTATGGGTTATCGGCAGTTTCTTAATGTACTGATATGCTTGAGCATAGTACATAGCTAGCAGTGTGTGTGTACATAAATGTTTACATGTGTCAATCTCTGCATCCTTATATATATATATATATATACATATATATATATATATATATAT
>OOFE01006413.1:7971-21723 GCA_900323365.1 Monocentris japonica
GTCTCTCTGAAGACACATTAAGACATATTCCATGATTTAAAGGTCTACCTTGCTCAGCAGCTCTATCCCACAGTTGTCATGAAATAGCGCTGATGTCACAGCCCCACCATGCCTCCTCAGACGCCATGCTCCCAAATATCACTTTAACAACCAAAGGGGTTGACATGGCAACAGAAGTGTGTTGCCGGGGTGACTGACGAACAGGACGGTTAGTTATCCTGGTTTGTGGTCGCTGTGGCAATCTGCCCAAAACCTCTGGGTGGGAGGGTGTGTGGACAGAGTGACTGAGGTCACAGGTGTGTGTGTGTGTGTGTGTGTGTGTGTGTGTGTGTGTGTGTGTGCGTGTGTGTAGAAGGAGGCTGACTGAAGGTCGAGATCATCAAATGTGCACTCTCTTACAGCATTTTCTCACACTCAGCATCCAGGTGCTTCTAGCACTCAGGGACCATGAAATGGATTGAATTTGTCATGATGTCTACAATCAGTGCGGCATCATTACTTATGATACGCAATTCTTTCACCGCACTGGACATTTTGTACATTTCTACACAACGACAGCCCATACTTTCCTAAACCTTAAGACAGTCTTCTCCCTCTCATTCTTACTCTTCGGCAGCATTGTTTCTGTGAGCCTTGTACATGTACACAACCAAATCTTAATGTTCTTAAACATGTTCTTTTACTAAATACCCTCATACATACAGATGGCAAAAATTGACTTTGACAGGAAAGATTGTGTTTCATGGACTGTCTTCCATTGAGTAATGTGCTTAGAGTGCTGCACAAACCGCTGTGATATCATTGGGTTGTCAATAGCATTTTGTTGTAGAGGGCTGTGTGTGTGTTAGAGTATTCCTGTCACACTGCATTAGAGAGATGTTTCCTGTTCTGCTCTGCAGGGGTCCCATATAGACATGACAGAGCTCTGTGGCCGCTGCAGCCTGTCATGTGGCCTGGCTGTCTAGACTAGGGAGACTTTACCCCAGGGACTGGCCATGCTGTTTGAGTGTGTGTGTGTGTGTGTGCATGGGCAACATTGTCTGTGCATAGTTAAAAAGCAGAGTTTGAAGTAGGGTGCGATGTAGTGTGTGTGTGGGTTAGTGTGTGTGTGCACGTGTGCCAGGCATCGGTGTGTGTGTATTTGGGAAATTGGATGACACAATGTAGTATACGTGTGTGTGTGCGTGTGTGTGTGTGTGTGCATGCACAGGTGTGTTGGGCAATCTGTGTTTGTATGTATTTCTGAAAGTGGGTGGCACAATGTAGTGTGTGTGTGTTAGTGTGGGTGTGTATGATTCTAACTTCAGTGGTGGTAATGACTGGCAATACCACAGTCCCACTACTGACGTCAGTCCACTGAATATCCCCTATACCCCCTAAAAACATCCTAATCCCAACCGAACAGCACCGTCACACTTTCTGCTGTGCCTTACCGCATCGGAAAATGCACAAATACAAACACACACAGACATACACACTTCCCCCACAACACACTCTTGTGCAAAGCAGACCCCAAAAACACATTGCGATGCGTTCACACCCTCACCAATCATCACTGATGAAATCTTAAAGTAAACAGAGACCGCCCTGCTGAGCTCTGGAAACATCAGTCCTGGTCACACACACTCACACCGTGTCGCCCCAATTTACCACGACAATCTATTACACACCATGGGACTGTTAGCATGAGGGTGGAGTGGACCCCAGATCACCAGAGGAGGGAGAGTATTTGGCTGTGTGTGTGTCTGTGTGTACGCACAACATGAAGTCTCCGATTCCGGAGTTTAAATGCTACCACTGATGCAAGTGTGTATGTTATCATGTGTGTATCTGTAAATGAGTAACTGATGTGTGTTCGACTCAGTTAGCGATATTTTCACGCACTGCACACTGTCAATTCATGTTATCTGTCAACACATACAGTACCAGTCAAAAGTTTGGACACACTTACTCGTAGAAGAGTTTCTCTTTATTTTTACTATTTTTGCACACATTTAGAATAATAGTATCATCAAAACTATGAAATAACATGAAAGGAATTATGCAGTGACCAAAAAAATGTTAAACAAATCAATACTATCTTAGATTTTAGATTCTTCAAAGTAGCCACCCTTTGGCATTCGGCATTAACAAGCAAAGAAATTCCACACATTAACTTTTAAAGGCCACAATCACTATGTGTGCTTTAAAAATAATGATTTAATCATTGATCTTCAACATTCTCCACCTCTAAATTTAAAATTTCAAGTTCTAAATGAAAACTACTCATTGCATTTCAAAATACATACATAGGGATCAACTTCACTATATTTGTCTAAGAAACTAATTTCAAGCATTTAAGCATAAGCCTTTAGATCAAAATGTCTTTAAGATCATGAGAAACAGTCAGGTGTGTCCAAACTTTAGACTGGTACTGTAGGTCTCATAGAAATACATGGGATATTGTCACTTTTTTGACTTATGCTCGTGAACAGGGCTTTAAACATGCAGTGAGCCTGCATACACGCAAACGCACTTGCGCACACACACATACAGGGCTTAAGGCAGGGCTCGTGGAGAGAGACATGGCCAGGTAGAGCCATTATCATTAACTTCAGCTTATTCCACTCTGACCCTACATTACTTCCCCCGCCTCAAATCTACAGTACTGCCATAAAATAAATAAATAAATATATACAAACCTCCTCGAGACCGGGCCTCCCGCAGGTTTGATTTGACTACCATCCAAAATTTAATCTGAGTCATTATTCTAGAAGGAGGGCCATCACTTTTCTAGGACTATTACTTTTTGGTCAGGCCTCAAAGCCAAAGCCAGTACTCACTGCAGTTTTCAGCTAAAAATTTTGATTATGAACCTAATCCATAAGACCTTATGCCTAACCTTAACGTTAAAAGAGAATTTTCATGATCACCTATTTCAGTCTTTTTTGACTTGGGCACTTGGCCACAAAGTGAGAGCCCTTCCAGAGAGTCTGTTAGACCAATCAGAAAGTGTGCTGAACTGCAGTACAGGCAATACCAGTACAAGGCCAGTCTACATGTAGCTCTGCACTTGGTTTTTAATACCATCCCAGGACTCTGTTTGTTAATCCTGGGGTCATTATTTGGAGTGAAACTGACACATCTTGTTAAAGTGAGTGGGCGCCTGTCATTTCTGCTGAAAGGAAGGTGGGCATGTTCCTTGGAGTCAAACTAAGGACGAGGGCAGTTACAGCCTTGGCGACATGCAGAGAACAGAGAGAGAACGAGAGATCGAGCGAGAAAGAGAGAGAGAGAGAGAAAGAGAGAGAGGGGCAGGGACAAAGAATGAGAAAGACAGAGAGAACATGAGAGCTCTAAATTCAAATGAAAGAGAAATATGACGGGAGCGCCCAAGGCTCTTAAACCTGCCTGGGCCTAACAAGTCCTGAGAGGCCTCTTAGAGCCAGGTTACTCCCCCTGCCTTGTGCCATCTCAGCCATGTCCTCCCTCTCACCCTCTGTTAGGCCATTAGGCTAATATGAGGCCAACCTCTGTCCATACTCCCTTCCCCTCTCTTTCCCTCCTCCGTTTTGCTCTCCCTCCCCGACCTCTCCCTCTCTTTCCCACTGAGCGTTCAGCTGGTGAGCAGGGCTGCCAGTCCGGCTTCTTATAAACATGCTGGTGTTCTGATGGCGATTATTCATCCTCTTTAACAGCTCCAACCGTCACATCTCCAAGCTAGTGAAAGCCCCGGGTCTTTGACGCCCACAGACTAAGCATGTGTCAAATGATCAGAGAAAACGCAGAGACCGGAGCCCCATTACAACACGATGACTTTGGGGCGAGAAGCAAATCAGTGTTGCCTCATTTCATGATGTGTTACACAACACCGCTGTAGCAGAGCAACGTGGTCGTAAAATGTGAAATGAGGGCATGTAGCGTGGCGAGTGTAAATCGCACATCATACAAACGGGTGATTCATACTCACGCACAAACAATTCAATCAGATATACCCGCAGTCACACAACACTAGCATCACAACAGCGTCATGTGAAACTCTCCCCAACAGATTTAACAGTCTTCACATCCGCAAAAGCACAAAGTGTCCCTCTGTCCTTGCCGAGTGGTTGAGCAACTCAACCATAAAAGCAGCCTCATTGAGGAATCTCGACGTTTCCCATGCAGCCCCCTATTTTTCTGGTATGTTCCCTATTACAAATGGTTTACAGTGAGTTGAAGTGTTGTATATTCTGTTACAGCTGCGTGCAGAGGCATCAACGGGGATCTTTATTAAACCAGCCCGCCTATTTGTTTTGGATGCAGGTCGGTGTTTATTATTAATATTTACTTGACTCCATTTGTTACGGCGCTATTGAAGCCACCACGCAAAATTGGTGGTATAGCTGGGTGGGCTGGTGGATGGATGGGTGTCTTCAGACTTTTGTTTTGCTTCGTCTCTTACCATTCCATCCACACACACTCCACAATCTCCCTACTGTAATTCTGCTTTGTTTTGAGGCCTGTGGACTTGAGGGAAGCCCTCTAACCAGTCAATGTAACTGTGGTGGGGAGGCATTTCAATGCATGACACCTCTACTATACCATCCAAGCCTGGCAAGAGAGAGAGGAAGAGAGCAGAGGAATGGAGGGGAGAGGAACAATAAAACTTCATCACTTCAGAAGCATTTCTCATCACTGTCATCATCCTCATCATCAGAGTTCAGTGTTCTCAAACACAACTTCATTATCCAGTCCACACTATATTCACTATCCATCATCGCTACAGCCATCACACCACATAAACTACATTTAACCCTCTTGGCCAAGACAGCACAATGGAAAGAGATACTCATCTACATGTGATTGCCCTTGTTGAAGAACGGTTTAATGAGGGAAAATAGATTCACTGAGGTCAATCCCTGTTTGCTCCCCTGGTCCTCTCTGGGAGAGGAGGAGGAGACAGGAGAGGAGATGATGGGAAAGCAGGGTAGGAAAGGAGATCAGAGGAAAGGGAGAGAAGACAGACAGATGAGAAGAGGCTTCTGCCAGCCAGACCATGACACAACACATGAAGAACGAAAACAAAAAGACATGTCCTCTCTCTGTGACACCGAGGCCCTCTGAAACATCCCTGATGAAATCACCCCAACCCGCTTTCCAATCCTCTCCTGTTCCCCTGTAATACCACCCCACCCCCCCCAGTCCGCTCACTAATCCACTGTATGTCAGATAAACCACATCTCAACCCCAACTTCCCTCTCCGCTCCTCTTGCCTTAACCCCAAAAACCACGGCCAACATCTACAAGGCCTGATCCCGTTATCATTCATGAGAGCAGAAAAGGGATACTTAAGGACAAAAATCTTCCCAATAGATTGTTCTGTCTGTACTGGGAGTCAGCGAGAGGTTTGTCAGTGTTGGGAGAAGCCAACTCTAATCTAGCGAGTACAGCCTCCCTGCAGACTACAGCCATCTTCCTCAGGGGGGCCTACTATCTCATTATTCCTCCTGTTTCTTATTTTCTTTCTCTGCTCCAACCATCATTACCTTGATAAATTATTGACTCTACCAGAAAAATTAAACTACATAAATAACTCCACAATGAAAATATTATCCCCTTCTGAAAAGCGCACAGCAGCCAATAAAAACCTGCCTGACTTCCATCAGGCTACTTGGGCTTGGATTATGGTAACGTATGACTGTGCGGTTCTGCCTCAAGTCCCCCATCAGCTCTCTCTCTCTTATATATGTGTGTCCATACATGTATACATTACTTTCTCTCTCATCTGTTTCTTCCTGCAAACTATATTTCTCTGTGTCTCTCAAGAATATATATCTCTCAACCCTAAAATACGGTCTCTTTCTCATTCCCAAATTCCTTTTTTTTCCTGACAGACTGTGGTTGAGATTATAGAAAATACAACAGTCTGGGAACGCTTGATCACCACCAGACATCATCTACTACCATACAGATTCACAGTATGAACAATGGCCCTGTCACTGTCTTTCTGCTCTTCCCAGTAAACAGCAAACATCTAATCCCATCATCGCGACCACTAGCAGACAGGAACAAAGACAACAGTTCTCCTTCCAACCTTTAAAAAGCACTGCCAGATCGGAAGATAGGTTTCTCAGTGAAAACTAAGTATGTTCTCAGTGCGCCAACGGCTAATTTTAGGATTGAGAAGGAAAGCCAGTGAGATCATTACTCTGGTAGAGGCTAGAGAACAATGAGAAGGCTCGGGAGGCTCTCGATCAGAAACACGGTGCAGTTGCCAACAAGAACATTCATTAGGGACAAATAAAGAAAATACTTAGAGGCTGGTTTTATGTGAACCAATTTGTGGCGTAATTGTGCGGGCGGACTGAAATCGACCTCAAACCGAGGAGAGAGGACTTGTTTTCAAAGTCGTCGTTCCGTGGCCTTTCTTGTAATGCATAATCACAAAAAAACAACCGTTAACACTTCTGTGATGGAGTTACTAAGCAACATTCAAACAAACCCTCGACGTGACTGAACTGATTGGTTTTGTGAAAAATGAAGATGAATCAAATCTCTCAGTCTGTACAGTGTATCCACTAGAACGTTTTGTCGAACTGTATACTGTGACCAGAGCCACAACAAACCTAGTGAATTGACCGGGAACACCAGCTATCCTCAAACAGAACAAAACAACTTGTTCCTTGCAGCTCTAAACAATAAGAGGGAACTTTAAGGACACGACATTTAAGACTTTTATACTGTATCATAACTATTTGTTAAGGATTAAAAAAGTGAGGTGGTATGGAAAGTGCACAAATCAATCTTTAAAACTAAAAAACAAAACTTGTACTGTAACGCTTTTACATTATTGCATTTTCCAAGGACGATTCGCTTTAGAGTACAGGTGATACAGCATACAGATACAAACTGCACTATACCCAGACTCGAAGAGAAACATAGATTTCCTAGTCTGGTCCAGTGTTATTCGCCTGCCTGTGTGTGTTTAGTAACATGAAAATTGCATCTGTAATATGTTCTTTTAGCATGTGCAGTGTTCAAAGTCAAAACTAAGGTCTCTGTCATCCTCCGGAACTGGCCTCGGTCCAATCCAGTTGATGCCGGTTCTGAAAGTCGGTGTGTGTCTTGTAACATGTATTCTGTATATTTAACATGTGCACTGACCAAAACCAGAACGGAGGAGAGCCAGAGTGAAATATTTTGTTGCCAAGTGCAGTTCAGTTGATATGGGTTCTGAGATTCAGGCTGGGCAGCCCTACAGCACCTAGTATGATATCACATTGCCCTCAGCGCCTTCTGGGGAAATGATCTGCAGTGAACTGGTTCTGTGTGTCTCTGTACATTTGCCTACACATTAACAGGCACCTTCCAAAAGCCTGGAGGAAAGTCCCCCTTGATTACTACGAAACTGTAGCTAGGCTGAATGTGGTAACAAAACAACATAACACTCTCTTTACATCATAAAAGTGCCAGGCATGTGTTCAAATGGCCAATTGGAAGCAGGGACGTCTAGCTAGTGCAATTGTTCTGAGGAGGCTTTGAACTGCTAAAAACTTTGAAAATCATTTTCTTCCAGTGGATTATGATTTATTCTGTTAATTCCCTGAGGTGATTTCTGTGGGGAAATCAATATCTCCAGTGGAAAAGTATGATAATCAACGGGCACAGAAAAATACCGCCATGGCCAATATATAATCAGGCGGAACAAAACACCGCCCACATATCAATATTCCACAATGTATCCAGCATATCAGACCATTTAATCTCATAATGGAGTTCCAAACAACTTGACTCTCAACATGAAACTAGTTAACTTAATATTTTCCAATTGACCACTTTAATGCATAGTGAACACATTGTGGGCTTCAGTGTGTTTCAAAGAAGGCCCAGCGCTACATGTATGTTGGAGCACAAACTAGCATGGAGCATCACAATGTTACAGTAGTAGACTCATGGGGATTCATTTAAAGCAGTGGTGTATTGTTGATACAGTTTCTATAAGAACCTTATGAGGAATGGATGCATGCCTTGTGTGTTTCACAGAGGGACTGTGACCAGTGTGTTGAGGCAGTACAAAGGACCGGCACAGAGAGACAAAATGTTGCATCTTGAAAACAGTCCGATACAGTTGATACATGTTGGCTGTTAGCAGCTCTTCTCAGAAAGTGACCAAAGGCAAACTTTAATGGGAATATCCACATAGGATTATCATATGGGGCTGAACGTTTGAGCTGCACACTTATGGTAGATTCATTTGCAACAAAATACTGGTGTTATGGTTCCTATAAGAACCTGATGGCATCTTCTGCTGTAGGTCAACAGTGTAGCGGAAGACAGCTCCAGTGGCAGTCCAGTTGGCTGGCTGCCCCTGTTGAACCTGAGCCAGTCTTATGTGTTTATTTCCCATGTGTCCCTGCGAATGGCGGCTCAAACACATGTGTTGACTCCAACTGGCAAACAACCTGCACATCTCTCCTGTGTTTACCTAAATAGACGACTGAAGACTGAAAAATAAGACGTCTACTGCAGTGATTACGGACCCTCTTATAGTCCCCAGAGAAATTACATGCCGCCAATAACCCCGCAACTAAAATCGACCTTGTCATATATCTGGACGTTTATTTGGAGTCACGTTAAAACAAGCACATTAGTGCTACTGAGCGAAATGCCAAATTATAATTTAGCAAAAGGAAGAAAATAAAGAAAAAAAACGTCCTTCTCTGTACCCGCTCCAGAAAGGGAAAAATGAGCCGGGCCATTTCAATTCATTTCTTACAACAACAGAATTCATTTCTCAGGGCAATTATCAATTTGCCTGAAAAACTTGCTCTGTCAGTCCTGATGAGATTAAGGCCCATCAACACACAATGGTCATTTCTCAACTGCAGTCACATTAGGTTTACCCTCCAGTAAATCATTATGGCTTATTGATTCAACCCAAGCTAAACAGCTGGATCGGATGTCTTGGGGTAAACACGCCGCAATTACAAATAGAAAAAATCCATCAGATGACTAGCCGCGGCTAAATGGCTCTGGAGATGAAATGCATCCCACTGACAAAAAAGCAAAAGACAGTTTTACGTCAACAAAGTATAAACACCACAGGCAAACATGATAAATTAATAACCAAGTTGGACTGAAGGGCTCACCTTGGCCAGTGAGCCCCCCCCCCTCGTTTTAACAAGCAGCACCTTATTCACAGTGCGCTCCACACATGGTAAAGCAATTAATAAATCATCTTTGGAGAGCCTAATTCCAATCATAACATGTTGGATGTCAGCAGCTCTTCTCATGGGGTGACTGGAGGGAAGGCTTTATGAGGAAAAAATCCACCCTAACAACAAAATCCACATATGTTATTCCTATGACCTTGGACAGTTCAGTCGAGAATTGTTACCATTCAGGAATTCTGACTAGCCATGCTTCTCTAGTTTCTAGCTTCACAAGGGAGTTCTTCATGCTCTCAAGTATGAATTGAACTGTGTAAGACCATGGGAGTAACACACGAGTGAATTCTTTTTTAGGGTGGATTTATACCTGAGGTGCACATAGCTCTCTTTCCACTTGATCCTCCATCAAACAGCCAATACCAAAAGGGGGACTAAATATCAGGACATATCAAATTACATATTTAGTATCTATATATCAAGTAACCCACCAACCCTGGGGAATAAGAAGAATTAACATCCATTGATCATCCCCCAATTAATCACAGGAAGGATGGATTAGAGAGAACCGAGGTGGGACTGAATATCAGTATGTATGACTCCTATACTGTATATCAAGTATCACCACAATCCACCAACCCTGGAGGACATCACATTTTTTATTCATTATCCCTGCCATAAAGTCAGCCTCACGTACAGTGAAACTAAATAACCAGTTAATCACAGGAAGGATGCATTATTATGAAGAGAGGAGAAGGAGGAATTGGAGTTGGAGGATGGCTGAAACCAAGTGTCCTCCGTATTGTGAGTTGAGCTGCAGTCCATCATGATGGTCTGACTGCAGGGAGGCTCATTGTTTCACTGTGATTAAAACCACAAGGGCTAAATGCCTCGGCCCTCTCCTAATTCTGATTGCTCTCGGAAACAATCTGTAACTTTTCGGTTACATCTGCTCCTGCGACACCGCAGCCATTTCCTCCATTTCCTATTCGTTTAACTAGAAGTTTTCTTCCAGTGTGTGGATGGAGCGGGGGGGGGGATGTTTTGAATTTTAAGAAAATATAGTACCAACACCTAGTTACCAAAGGCTTGTTTTCCCTTTACGAGAGAAATATTTGGATTAGAAAGAGCTTAAGAACGACTTAGTATATGTTTCTAATGAACTGATGCAGGCCAATAATGAGATGCCATATACAAACATGTCCAACACTAAACACTCCATTGCACACCCAACTTCAGGCCAGATGTGCTGTCCACTCAACATTTCACCCACATACTATGTGTGTGTGTGTGTGTGTACGTGTGTGTGTGTGTTGTCAGTTCATTGTAAAATCCAGCTCAGGCTTTGATTTCGGTCATTTACAAACAACTGTCTGACCAACAGACAAAAATGCAGACAGTGAGAAAGGAAGAAAAAGACTCACAGAAAAAAGGCAAAGAGCCAAACGCAAAGAAAAACAGCCGCTTGATAGACACAAAAACAGCTTAACAGACAGAAAAACAGAAAGTTAGACAGTGAGACCTAGAAACAGACAGAGAGATAGACAGCTGGCAGATAGGAGGCCATGCAGACTGATGGCCACAGTACACTAGTAATATTGTCCTGTGGTTGAGTGTTGCTGATGGGCTGCAGCCTGCTTTAGCTGTGTGTGCGCTGTGGGAGCCAGGCTGACTGTTTACTGAGGACCCCTAATGAGGGAATATACTGTTGAGATGTGAATAAGCAAAGATGCTGCGGCATGGAAAAGCCATTAGTGCAGATTGGATGAAACAAGGAACAAAGGGGAAACCAGGAGAAAAAGGCGGAGTGACCTTTCAGCTGTGAGCTTTTGAAGCAAGATAGGAAAGAAAGCTAATGGCCTTTTTTTTAGAGCTCTGAAATGTCATAGGAGTCATTTTTCCTATCAAAACACTCAACGCGGGGGAACGTCATACACATGCGTTGTTATTTACAGCTACAGTATGACCTCACCCAAAACAGGGAGTCATCGCTCCTGTTGGGAACACATTTCCCAGGGATTCAAAACAAAAAAAAAACAAAACAATCACTGGCTTATTTCCCCCAACTCTTCGCTGCAATGCCTTGGCAGAGAATGTTTCAACCGTTAAAGTGTTTAGAGGACCTGGAGTCTAAACACTGTGAGATCCGAACAGTAGACTGGGGAGGCCTTTTATCAAAGGCACTGCAAATAATTCAGTTTCCCAACGTGAAGCTAGCCAAGATATTCCATTTGATCACATTACTTAAATACCAATAGGGGAATATGAGAGAGAGGTGGGCTATTAAGTTTATAAATACGCTGTGTGAGTATTAAATGAAAACCATCTCCGCAGTGAGTTAGGGCCTGTGTTGTGTCATGTACAGCTCCTAAACAGAGCAACTGCCCCGGCCATCCTCCAGGTAAGAGTGTGTGTGTGTGTGTGTCTGTATATATTGCTTCCCATAGGTAGTTTTATGACTGCCACACAAACCGATTCCTCGCGCTGATGAAAACAACATGAGTGCTTACTGCATCTGCAACTCAATTCCTGTCCTGTTCTATCCTACCACACAATCACCAATAACCTAAGAACCTATGGGAACCACTAGTCTGTGTTCAACAGTGTGTTCATGAAGAAGAACTGGTTGATGAATGAAGAAGAACTGGTTGATGAATCAACTTTGTTTGGCACTAACACATGTACACATGCAGTGAATTTCTTTCTTCTGACTAGATAGATACACATGACTAGATACACACACATCACCCCACACACATTTCCGGTCAGAGGACAGCGCAGGCAGCAGCTATTGGACAGCGTGCCTGGAGCAGTTGGGGGTTAGGTGCCTTGCTCAAGGGCACTTCGGCAGTGTTGGTCACCAGTCATTTTTCAATCACCAGCTCACAGCTGGAGTACACCCTCCTGGTGGTGCTGGGGATCGAACCAGCGACCCTCCGGTGATGGGTCGGTCTCTCTAACCACTAGGCCAACCTGCCGCCCCTGACCATACAGCAGGCAGATGCATCCCTGTCTGAAACAGCGTCCATCCTCTCTTTATGTCTGTCCTCTCTTCTGTTTCTCCAATCTGTCCATCCAGACTCCCAGTGGGCCAAGAGTTTCCAACTTAGAGACAGCAAGACACCGAGTTGGAAAACATGCTAGAGAGGATTGAAGGAAGGACCACAGCAATGGCGTGTGTGTGTGTGTTGTGTATTTGCAAGCACAGGTGAATACATGTGTATATGTGCCTGCATGTATGTGCCTGCCCTGTGTGCTGATATGCGTTGTGTGTGTGTTCTGAGGAGGAGGGTCCCAGAAAGTGGAAAACTGGCATGGATGAGGGCTGCAGACAGCCAAGCCACTCTTCTATTCTGGGCATTTGGAGCCCACAGAGCCACAGTAATACTACTAGAGGAGGAAAACAGAGGAGGAGAAGCCTGGATATGTGGTGCTCTGCAAGAACCAGGGTCACTCAGGTGTCAGGACGCTGCAGTATATTATGTAACAACATAGTAACATGGATTAATTACATAGTAACAAGGTTAAATACTGTAGGTTGCCATTATTCAACTACTGAAATCAGAGCAAATCCTTGTACAGACAGTGGCAAGTGACAAGTTATTTCCAATGTTCCAAAGGTGCAGTAAATGTCAATGTGGTTGTTGTTAGTATATTAAACATCAGACAAAAAACATCTCAAGACAAACTGTGACAGAGCATAGGTTTAAAATTGAGCTCTCAAAAAGCGCTCTTTTCCCTGGAGGGCCAACGACTATTCTACGGCTACAACATGAAAGCTTTTAGAGCCTTGTAGTAACCTGAAATGGAATATTGAGAAACATAATTTCAAAGTAAATACAATTACACTTTTCATAAATTGAAAAACCAAATCATGGAATTCAATTTCAAGAATTACACACACATTCAGTGCACATGAAATACATTCAGTTGTTTAGTGACACAAGTTTCAGTCCCCAGAGGCTGGACCTCTGTATTTGGTAAGCCTACCTGTCACTGTCTTTGTTTTGACCGGGCTGCTGGCGTAGTCTGAGGCCTGATTGGAGGGCTGTTTGGCCAATGGCATACTCCCGACAGACACCTCATCCTCTCTTCTCTTGGCCATGGGAACTGCTCCTGGAGCCTGCAATGACATCACAGCATGACTGAGCAACCATGAGGTCATGGGAAATGTAGTCTTTTGTGGCAAGGACACTGAAATAAACACAAATGCGTAACTTGCAAAAATGAAATTTGTTTAATTTAGCACATTTCAAATGCGTGTTTCCTTTAAAATGTACATTCAAAGACATCGTAAATTACTAACACCTGCTTTTAATGTATTTTCCTGATTTTCGGAACCAATATTTCTTTAGTCCAAACTACAACCTCAAGAGCAACAGCATGCCAACCAGTGCAAGAGCAGCTATGAACCACTTTGAAACTCTCTGTCAGCAAGGACAGGACTCAGAGTTAGTTTTAGTCATCTCCAAGAACGAAAAGATCTGGGTTAATCAGGAGACAGGAGGCACTAGGAGGGGGGGAAGGTGAGAGAGAAAGAGAGAAGAGAAGAAGAATTGCAGTGGAACACAACAGAAGTCTCCAAAAGCAACAAGGACCAGTGACAGCTCCCTGTTTGTTTTGA
>OOFE01006421.1:2558-13537 GCA_900323365.1 Monocentris japonica
AATCAGATTTTTTAACTGTTTCATTGCCCAGATCGACTATTAGTATATGGCAAAAGAGTGCATAAGTTTGTTGCCACCCGACAGCCTGAGAGTAACCCAATCAACTCTACATGCCAATCAGTCAATCACTACAGCCACTCGTTCAGCCCTTCCGCTAGTTTGCTCTCTTAGGAGCTTATAATTGGCTCTGCCATTTCTACCTAGACTGTAACATAATGTAATTGGACTGATATTGTCTGGATGAAGAATTATCTTCCCTTTTACCCTGCCTCCTCCTGCCTTGCCTTGCCCTAACCCTGCCCACAGAGTCGAGTGCGACTCTGATGGTGAGAGTAAGAGGGGACAACCACACTGCCTTTGCCCGCAGAACATTATTTTGGGCCAGAGTAGTTCCACCCCTCTCTATTCCACTTGTTTTTCCTTTTGCTGCCTTTTCTTCTTCCAGAACTCTCCGTCTCCCATCTACTGAGAGAAGCGGCTCTGCTCTCAGTTCAGATAGGAGATCTCAGCTGAAAATAAATAGCAGGTAATGCTGCTCTCTTATGAATGTAGGGCACACACTAACCACTCATTCCATTCAGGGGTGTTTTCATTCGTTGGTCAGAACAAGAAAACACTGTAGTGGGTGGTTCCACTGGGGGCAGCCCTGCATTCGTGGCTGCTGTGGCTGTCTGTCAGTGGACTTCCACTCCTACAAACTGCCTGTGCCCCCATAGATGGAGTGTGCTCTTCTTAGCTCCAACTTTCCTGTTAGCTGTAGACATCTGGATGTTTTTTTTATACTAATTTTGACATGTGTTTTGCTGGACAAATCGCTTCAGCCTTTGGGAGATGAAAGGAGTATGAAATTCGTCTGACTTTTTCCTCTGACTTGCTTTATTTTTCATTTTCAACATGTGATGAATAGAAATGTTATCTGAGCTAATCTTGAGAAACAATACTGGAACATGAAGTAGGGCTTTATTGTGTTTATCATTACCTGGATACAGCTCTGTGTGAAAATGATAATCAATGCTGATTTAATATACGATGAATGCGGTTTATTGCTGATTCCTTTCATTTTTGACAATGATTTGTATAAAGTAAGTTGACCTTTGTAAGCTATGAATAAGCTAGCCTGCTGCTTAAACATTTAGTGAGATGTATGTCTGTTTGACAGGAGAATGAGCAAGTGAGAATGAGTAGAAATGAGTAGAAAACAGCTGAAACTTGCTGAGTCCCTCAATCTAGGGATTAATAAATCCTGTAGTTCATGAGGAAGCTGTGTCGTTTTGTACAATGCACTGTTTATGTGTTCAGGCACATAAACTGGGTTTCTTGATGAAGGATTATCTAGGACTGTAACAGCCCTCATCTTCCCCACACAGTCCCTTGAGACTCCTTCATATGTAGCGGGGAAATGTAAAAGGCCAAACTTTTTTTCTTATCTTTTTTTTTTTTTTTTTTTCACCAGTGTGTCCATGCTATCAAGAAAAAAAAAACTTTGACCTTGCAAATACTGGTAATCAGGCCAATATAACCACAATATGTGGGCATTTGGCTCTCTCCCTCTCCCCTTGCCTTCTTTAGCACTACAGCAGCTGGCATGGGGCAGCTGCTGTCTCCTGTGTTGTTTCACATCACAGACTGCCTCCGAGAAATGTATTGTTTGAATGAGATTCCAATACAGATGTGAAAAAATGCCTAGAACAGCATTTAGGGGAGAAAAATGGTGAAATGATTGATTGAAACTGTGTGTGGTTGAGTGTGTATGGAATTAATGGAAGTTTGTATATATCTGTTTGTAAAGAGTAGTATGTGGTAGGTGAACACTATATTTTGATTCTGTGCAATTCTCCCCTAGAAATTCCTGTCACCCAGAGGTGTATTTATTCGGTATGGATTAGATGGTGCATTTGATGTTTAGTTTCAGATTCTATTATTTATATCTTTTTTTGGTTACGGTGGTGATTCACTCATTCGTTTCATAGATGTTCTGTCATAACATGTATGTTCTTTTCTTTCTGCTCTGTTATCATATCTGTGGCAGCACAGTATCCATGTTCGTTTCATAAGCTGTTTGACTACCAATCTCTCCCTGGCAACTGGACCAGACAAATAAAAATCATTTTTAAATCATTATCATCTATGATTTTTTTTCATGCTCATGTTTAATTTCTTTGCCCATTTTTACTTTTCTTGTTTCTCATGTCATTTAAAGTTTGTGTACAGTTGCTATTATTAAATTGTACCACTAGCCTCAGCAGCTGTAGGCTAAATCTTTATTGTAGAAACCAACCAACACATTCTGAAGATGCTAGACACATTTAAATACCACGTTTCTTTATTTTATACATTTTTGTTACTTCCCATTGAAAACCTAACAGTTTGGAGACTTTCTTCTTGCTTGACATTTTAAGTATAAGAAAGGATACTAATTTAAATTTTTTTGGATCTCAAGCCCATCTGACAGAATACTGCATAAAAACTTTACTGTGTAGGTTTGTTAATACTGTTGATAATGGTTACTTGGGTGAAGCATGATTCCCTTTTAATGTTGATCCAGGATCAGATTTTTTTCCTCTGTGAATGAGTAAGGTCGAGACTGCTACAATGGACAGCACTGCACAATTCCAGACGACCTTGAAAAGGAAAGAGGGAGGCAGAAAGAAGAAGAGGTACCAAAATTCAGAGCAGCAACCTCTTGTCTCTCACTCAGGAGTGGTGGCGCACCAGCGTCCTCTCAGCTGTGCTTGGTGTGCAGCATTTCAGTGAGTAAGGAGTTGCAGGGCAAGTCTCCCAGTAGGTGGCGCTGGTACAGATAGTCCTCCACCTGCAAGCTGATGCTGCGCACCTCAGGCAGCCGGAGCAACAGTTGGCCGAACTTGTCTGAGTGTCCTGGATGACTCTGCTGGGTGTGCTCCATCAGCGCCCTGTTCACTCTCTCCTGGGTCTGCTCCACCTGCCTGCGGCTCTGCACTGACTTCACATCTAGAGTGTACGCATTCAATAGCACACTAGCTGCATGCACAATAATGACATACTACACAAATACAAAACTTCAGAGTCACAGAAAAGCTGTAACTACTGATCTGTAACGTTCTATTAAGAGTGTAATCACCAGTTTTTCTAAAGGAAACACTCACCAGGGTTGAATAAGACCAAGTATTTGAGATAGACAAACTCATGTCTGTCCAGCTGGAGTGCTTTCAGTTTGGACACCAGGTCCTGGGTCCTTGACACCAGGCTGCTCAGTGTCACTCCTGCCTGGGAAAGGATGGTTAACACCTCAATCTGCACGACAGTGACAGAAAAACATTGATCAGAATTCACTTTAATATGTATGGTATAGTATATGCAGCACAATGTAGGTATGTGTTATCCAATCACAAAGGACTTGATGATCAGATGTATTCAGGATATGTTCTAGCCCTGCAGTTAGTGTATTATGCCTTACCTGCTGTCCAGTGACCAGATATATACAGCCCTCTTTGCCGTAGGTCACCTGTCTACAAAGGTGATCCAGGACCAGCAGCTCACTCCAACAGCTCTGCAGCAGCACCATCTGGTCCTCTACCTGTACGGAGCACAACCAGTTCTACTTACCATAGCCAGTCATGTAGCACTAAATAAAAAGCTGGGTAAACTATAAACTCCAGTCAGTGGCCACCACAAGGTGAATCAACAGCATAAATGGCATAAACATGTCTATTCCTAATCGTGTTAATCTGTGTTACATACTGTTTAGATCATCCTTGATGTAACCACGATGCTCCTACACATTACCTTGAGCTCTTTGAAAAGAGCACTGTTCCTCGCCCACTCCACGAGCCCAAACAGAGTCTGGTCAGTCATTTTGCACATGATGCTGAAGGTATTGAGGCAGTCATGTTTGCCTCGGTTGGCCTGCTCTCTCTGCAGGCTGGCTAGGACTTTGGCACACAGCTGGTTCTCATCCTGCTCCCCCTCCAGCAGCTGGCTTAGAAAGTTGGGTGTAGGAGTAGCCGCTGGGTTGGAGAGTGGGATAGGGGTCAGAGAATTGGTTGAACTGGGCATTGAGCTGGGGGTTGTTGCTGGTGTGCTTAGTGATGTGAATAAATTGTTAGGTGTCGGGTGCACTGGAAGGTTTGCAGGGGCCGGGCTGCAGCTAAAAGGCATTTCTCTTTTCTCCGGGAGGTATCCAGGGAAGGCACGGTGGTACGGTCCGGGGTAGGGCAGAGATGGAGGAGTAAAGCCCCTATCTATGTTCATAGTGCAGTCAAGAGGCATCGGGGCATCTGATTGGCCCATGCCAGAGGGATAAGCTTGGTGAAAGGGGTCAGAAGACAATGGGACATTTTTGTGATTGGTGATGAGGTGGAGGTCATTTGGAGCTTGTGGCCGGTATGTTTGTGTAGTTTCCATCTTTATCCTGTAGGGGGTGGTGTTTGTCTGGGGATAAACTTTTTGCTGTTTCATCTGCCGGTCCCGACGGTAGAGAGGGCCAAACTTGTTCCTGCCACCTCTCATTCGGTCTGCTCTTACCGCTGGTGACAGACCAAAGTGACATTGTTAGTGCGCTAGACACACTAAAAATGAAACTGCTTCATTATTCATCAACAACTTTCAAATCATCAAGGTGTTACCAGCAAGATTTCACTAGAGAAGAGTTAGTTTATAATTCAGTCACTACAAAGGAATATAAAGTCAGACAAGTCAAATCAGAAAGTCAGAAAGTCTAAAAAGCAAAGTCATATGGGTCATTACAGTACTAACACTGGTTTATGACTCCTCAGATAAGTCATATGGGAGAAAAGAACAGGGACGTCAACAGAACACAGGGCAATGTCGCAATGGAGTGGAGTATAATTCCAGAGGTAGATCCGCCGCTGTATTTGCTCACAAACCTGGTACATGGGGGTCAGTGATTGTTTTGGCAGGCCTGTATAGGTGGAAGCAACACGAGTAACACTGAAAACAAAATTATTCTTGAGGGATTTCAACCATTTTTCTTAGTGGTAGTCTTGACCTGACTGTTACCTTCAGTCATTTGGCAAGGTAGAAAGGTCACCTTGACTGCTTTACACAGTAGCTCTCTCTTCCCTCAGCATCTTCTGCTTATGTGTGTGTGTGTGTGTGTGTGTGTGTGTGTGTGTGTGTGTGTGTGTGCGTGTGCGTGTGTGTGCGCGTGCATATTTGATGTACCTTCTCTTTTCATGCCCACTGTCAAGCACTTCTGGAAGCGGCAGTATGGACAACGTTTCCTCTGCATAGGGTTCATGGGGCAGCTCTGTGACTCTGCACAGGTGTAATGCTTGTTATTCTGCACTGAGCGTTTAAAGAAACCCTGCAGAGAGCGAGAGAGAGACAGAGAGACTGAGCTTCTTGTTCTTGCCCATTGCAAATCAAAAGACAATCCTAAATCACTGTAAAATATATATAGCTTAGCTTAGGTTAGCATAGCTACAGAACTATGTACATTCTAAGATATGCCGTTTGGTGGACACTTTAAAACCAAAGCACCTTACAGCACCATAAGAGCATACAGCTTTAACATAGACAGGAGAAATACAATCCCTTCCCTGGCAATGTTAGAGGCATGTTCTCCCCAGTGAGCTACGGCTTGTGTCTCTGAGCTCGGCAGAGTTTACCTTGCAGCTCTCACAGGTGAGCAGTCCATAGTGGTATCCAGACACTCTGTCTCCACAAACTGGACAGCTCTCCTCAGGCTCTGGCCTCCCTTCTGGCTCTGTCTTCAGCTCCTGAGCTGGGGAACATCACCACAGTGAGGTGACATAGGCGATGTTATTCTCTCTTTCAGCAAAACAACTACTGAAGGTGGCCCATGTGGCACAAGGTTCACCTAATCATTGATTGCTGTGTGACGTGAAAGTATGACCACTATTATGATTAAAAATAACATTGTGTCCCTGGGGACAGACGAGCCACATATGTGCCCCTACTGGCCTAGGACCAACTTCTGCCGAAGCTTCCTCTCCTGTGTCTCCTCTACGCTCTCTTTACTTTCCCACTGGCTAAATAAAATATAGGAATGCCAAAGGTGAGTGTACTTTCCAGTCTCCTTGTATCTCCAAAATTGTAACTTTTCAGGAAGGAAGAAAAACAGTTTTGAGATTGACAAAGAGCTTTTGAAAGGGCTTCAGCAGCCTAAGCGTTGTAGAATTTCCTCATCCTATAGAGGACCATGTGATCTTTTAACTGAAGAGAAAATAAGAAAATCACCTAAATTGGGGTTGCAAGGGTTTCACCTGACCGTGCCGATATTGTATTTGTTTTGTTTGGAATAATGACAGCATAACTGTGTTTGGTAAGACGACATCTTAACCACAGTACAACACCGTGACATGAGATTGCAGGTAATATGTTGAATGTTCAGTGAGAATAGGTCAGGCAGAACAGCAGGCATAATGTCAGATGTAAGTTACAGCACTGCGATATGGTCACTGTAACTGCTACAATGACATTCATTTGGAGGCCAAGTGGTTGAAGAGAACGAGAGCAATGCTTTCATGTAAGTGGGTCATGTGATGAAATTTATTGCTCAGTTGATGAGACAATAGCGTGTAGAACCATCCCTCTGTTACACACAGTATCTTATCACTCAGCTTGATTTCCTTAACTTTAATCTCAGATATGACCCTTATATAATTCTCCATGGTCGTGGGTTATGAATTGATCCTCCACAGGAACCAGTCTCACAAAAGAAAGAATAGCTCAATAAATGCTTCAATTTTATTTTTGTAAACGTAGAGATTCATATGGAGCATGTCATTTACTCTCAACAATACTTCAGATATGTGAGGCTATATTATGAAAATAGACATTGTTCATATATGATCTGATAAAGTCCGTCATATTTCCAAACATTGGTGAAAATTACAACTTTCTAATCATGATATCTAAAAAAATGTCTTTCAATTTCAATCAATAATTTCTGACACAGACACCTCCCTAAAAGGATACTACCCACAGTACACCACAGGCAAGTACTTACATGTTGATGATCCCTCTGAATTCGACAGATTTGGGGAGTAGATGGCAGGGTGGTGGGCCAGAGGCTGTGGATGCTCTGGGTGATAACCAGGTAGGTCCATTGTGGCTGGTGGGACATGGGGACCAGAGTCAGTCCAGGTTGATCCTCATAGCCACAGGAAACAGGAGCCCAGACAGAGACAGGGAGAGAGACAGAGAAAGGCAGGCAGCCCCAATAGACTGATGCTTGTTTGAGGCCCACAAGTGGACTTTGATCCATGCTGAGTGTCATAAAACCTCTCCTGACTGGCACTCCTACCCAGTCAGTCAGCTAGCCAGCCAGCCAAGCAGCCCATCCTGGGAGATGGTCAGATAGCCACCTGCTGAAATGCTGTGCGGAGAGACCGGCTGCGAAATCTCTGAAGTAACAACCAGCCATGCTGGAGTACCGCTGATAAGATAAGAGTCCACTGAAGAGTGTAGTCCATCATTACCACAACTACAGCCCTTCAGATTGCATTGTAATTGTATTGGAAATTTGTCAGCACAACCTTTGCAACTGAAAAGGCTGTAAAGCCCCTGGAATGAATTATCAGCTGTTCAAAGACACTTGGCATTATGTTAACCTGGGTAAAATAAACTGTATTCACTTTTATAATGCATATAAGGACAAGGACATGAAAATCAAATAAAAGTTTTATTCAGCATAATGCAATAGCAGCAGTCTTATCAGAAACTGTGATTTTACAGCAGCCCCACATTCTTAACCAATTCTCTAATGAGAGACGATAAGGGCCTGCCAGTCAACAGCATAAATGGCAGAGTGCTTCAATGAAGCTCATCGTGACATCAGAGAGATAGGACAGTCCAAGGGTGCTTGATTATGACACCTGTTCATTAGCCTGTATATGGATTATGAAATTCAGTGAAATAGTCTCCCTGCTATTTCTTCCTACTTTTTTTCCCCTGACCCTCACTCTGTCTTCTCGCTCACTCTTAGAAGGTAAATGTCCATGTAATGAAAGAATTCAACATCAGTTCAACAACTGGTCTTTAAAACTACGTCACTGGAAAGTCTGTTCATACAGAGCTCTAATGCTCAGATCAGATTTTGCATTTTGGCAGCATCCACTTGAGGTGGAGCATTGTAGTTAGCTGCAGTGGCAGTGTGATCAATCTGAGAGGTTTTGGTCTTCTTGGTAGTGCCATCTGGTGGTACACTAGAACAAAAACTGTGTTGAACTTCAGTTGGGCTGGACCTGCATCAGTAGGCTACTACCCTTGTTAGCCAGTTACTGGAGACACATTTATAGATTGGTCCAAAGAGGCCTTTGATAGGGCTAAGAGGAGATTAAGGAAAATAAAGAGAGCTGAGGATTACAGAAAACCAAGAGACATCATTTGGAAGCTAGTGTCTCCACCATATTAACTTGTATGGCAATGAAAATGTTCAGTTAGTTTTGAACAAAAAAAAGACTACATATTCAATTCAAATGGTTAATTCCTTTTAATCTTTAACGTATACACGTTCACTGGCATGTCATTGATATGCCACAGTACAACTTGAAGCCTCGTCCAGCTACTACACATCTCCAATTCTCCATGTCTCCATGTAAAAGTTGGACGTTCTCAGTTGCGTGGGGTTGTTCACATCTCAGCCTGTCGTGTAGGTGGCTTGCGGTTCAGCATCATCCACGGCACACTGGCTCACCATTAACAACATACCACACCTCATTGTGCCTGTTGAACATCTTCATTGGACTGTAACAAACAAACAAACCAGCTCACACATGCAGACACACAACATTTTTGAGTCAATATACATATAAATCCAATTCCAGAATTTATTGCATTATATAAAATTGCCTTTCTTGGAGTTATTGCTGGCACTGAGAAAACACCAGTGGTTTCTCTGACCTGTCATATCCCACAGCAAAGTGGTAGTCCTGGTCGTATTGAGCTCTGACTGCATCAAGTTGCTGGGAAAGACTTCTAGCATTCATTTTGTCCGTATAGGACAGCATCCATCCTCCATAGCTCCTCACATACACCTTCATGTCTTGCATGTCATTGATGTACACCTGCAAATGAGTAATGTTTCATCATCGGCCAGGCCTTAAGGTAGACTTTAGACAGCCATCCACAGTAAATTCAATAAACGATCGTAGCAAATGCGACTAAAAGAAGGTAAACTAGTCTGTTTCCTGCCATCTCACTCTGAGAGCCTACCTTGTCATCACTAGGATTGGGGGGATTCTTCTGATGCTCAGCTGGGAGCAAGAAGCTCATTGTGTAGGTGCGGGGCTGAAAAAATGTATTCTCCCTCACTTTGATAACCACTGGAGTTGTCATGTCAATGTTTACACCTATAGGTAAAATACAAGTCAACACAAGCGGTTGTTCTCACCTACAATATCTAAGAACACACACACACACACACACACACACACACACACACCCACAGACCTTCATCATTTGAGCCAGTGATGTATTTATACAGTCTTCTGAAGGCTGTCATCATTGCCCACTCCATGATGTAGGATTTCTCGTCTGTTGACACCCATTTCACAGAGTCATAGTGACGCACCTGAGTGACATGAACAAACACCATCAAATTGGCTTGTTATGTTTCTTACAACTGAGATATGAAAAAACTCTTGCTCACCTCATAATCTTCATTTTCACAAACTAGATCATACAGCAGGCATTGTTCTGTCTCAGTACAGAACTCTGACTCAGAGGAGTTCCTGTGGAATTAGAGGGGAAACTGATGATTTAAAAAATAAAGATACAAAAATAAAGAGACGTACATTTATGAACTTCGTTCATTACTGATAAAGTGATAAAATGATATACTGATATTTTATTCCTGGCTGCAACAGGCACAACATCTGCTAACAACGTATTTTAAATTGAATATATCTGTGGTATTCATATCCTCAGTTCTTCACATGTCCATCATAGGCTGGTAGACATTTCTTACTAGCAATTTGCAATGTGACTTGTGGACTGAGGACTGCTTTCATTTTTCTTATCATTACAACACTTCCATCTTTTCCATGCAATAATAGAACAATTACTTAGTTACTCTGTTATTTTTTGCTCTACCGCTGGTTGAAATCAAGTTTCTTACCCAACTCTGGCCTCAGCTGTCAGCACCAGCAGAAATATAACGAGTCCTGAAATGTAAAACCTGAAACACACACATACAGAGAGTTTTGGCTTGACAATATCACACTAGGAGCAGGTTACAATCACTTTTTATTCATCCGCTAAGAAAATAATGGTTTACAGAAAATTCACACACTATTTTGCCAAGTCTCTCTCTCAGCATTAATGAGTAAGAGTAAGAGTAAGAGTAAGAGTAAGCGTAAGAGTAAGAGTAAGAGTAATTGTACTTACATAGTAACAAACAGTGTTGGGTTTCGCACATTCAAAAAAGTGTCTTTGTAGCCTGCTGTGGAACGACTATTTATTCCATCCAGGGTTACGAAAGGAACGCTGACCACTCCCCAAACCCATACCTCACTTCAAACCACAAAATGGGTGGTGAACACAGACAGGCCAATTAAAAATGGGATGGGGTGACTTTGACTGCATGTGTCATCAACCTCTGTGTCATGAATGGTATCTTTGGGTCAAATTCAGAGAGAGAGAAAAAAGTGGTTAAACTAGTGCACTGTACTCCTGTACTCGTTTTCACTCAGCCAGTTCTTACTATCTGCATAATATAGATGATCTTGAGATTGAAGGATATTGGCTTAGTTTGAACTGCTCTGAGGCTGAAGCCCTCATTGACTGCTGGTGTGCAGAATCCATGACAATCCAGATTATTGCTTTAGCCCCTCAGAACGTATACTTATCAGGGTCTGCTGCAGCATCTCCCTGCAACACCACTCTGAATGTCCACCTCCTCCAGTGGGCAATAACTTTAACTTGAGTTCAACCCAATGGGAACTGAAGCAATCAATATCTGATCTGTATGGCGTCCAAAAGCCTCTTCGCCTGTTTCTTATTATGGGTTTTTA
>OOFE01006422.1:6385-16399 GCA_900323365.1 Monocentris japonica
GCCCCTCTGAGGCCAAACAAGGTAGAAGTGCGCAGCACATCTGTATCAATCTGTGCATTTCTATAAGTCTGCACTTTGAGCATCTGCGCTGTCTATCTGGGGTAGCGTTTTAATCAAGGCCTGCACATCAGATTAATGGAGAAATTTGATAAACGTCTCCTATTCGCAGCTGAATCTTGCCTACTCAGGGCTTCGGCTCCGAGCAATGGGAAATGAAGAATTAGAGCGGAGATGAGAGAAGTGAGATGTTTGAGGTCATCTCTTTTTAAAAAAAATGACTTTTAATCAGAATTAAAAACCGTCTGCAATATTCCGGTGATGATTTCATTACCGGGGGAATCAAGATGCCATCCATTTTGAGGACAGGACGTCAGAACGTTTGGGTCTGGATCGCAGGCGGCTTTGTGATTTTGGAGCAGCTGCTAGCAGAACTAGTCACAGTCATCATAGACAAGACAGGACTCATGAAATATTCATGGTTTGAATTTTCTTTCTGCAAAGTGAGCCTTCACTTATTTAATCTTTAATGAGCATTAAATACCCCCAACAAAAACTAATTGACACCCCTTTAACTAACACGGTTAAGCTTATGTGCAGTAATTGAGTTCACCAGTCATATCTGTCTTGCGTCAGTAGAAACCTGTATAAAGACGCATCGGTGTGCTAAATAAGCAGAACAGCTCACCTTAACCCCCATCATCACAGGTCAAATGTGAGGAAAATACAGGGGAAAGGAAATTCACTGCAAAACACAGTACGAGGGCAAGCGGTGCAAGCAGGTGAAATTGGTAACGTGCTCTTCCTTTGGGTAAACAAAGCTTACCTCCATTTTTCCATTATGGTAAAGTGGTTGTGCACTGGGAGGAACGGCAAACTTTCACAGCAAACGGAGATCGGCTGTTTTCATGTTTTCTTGACACTGTCACAATGCTGGGATCATATTGATGGCGAAATTATTCTATTTATTAAGTAGTCTTTGCGAGGCAGGATTTCAATCGCACGCCGGTTCCATAAGCTACGAAAGTGGCACTCTGCGGGCACACTGAACCGTGTCATGGCTAAGCGAGGCTGACACATTGGGAGATGAAAGTCTTGTCATTCATTTACCAGTGACAACCTGTGTATGCTAATGTCCAAGCATCTTTAGCTCAAATGTGGGAGGACGGCTCTGCTGGTGTCTGCACACAGTCAAGCCTGAAGGGAACTCAGCAGGGACGCACTGTACAGTGCAGTCATGCTATTTGGAAGGAAGTCACATAGCTAACACACGTTGCATCGCCAAACTGAGATGAGAGATGAAAGTACTGGATGTGTGGCATGTGCCTTCAGGCTAGGTAAGCTAACATCAAGTTGAAACTATGGGAGTGGAACTGGGATAAAGTTGTGCATTAGTTGCAAAGTGAACCAGTTGCTGTTTTGCGTCGTAAAGCAATTTTCCTTCACGCTGTCAAGCAATCCTTCTGATTTCCCGGCCAAAACTGGCATTAAATGCAGTGTCTCGGCAATGGTTTATGGCAACGGCTCAAAATGAACGCGGTAATGATTGATTGATGTGAAAATGCTGCACATAGCACCTTCAAAATGCACTGCACATACGCTGCTCATGCAGGTAGCTCCGTTTCACACAACTTCACATCACGTCATCTGAATTCTCCATGCATTGTTGTAGTCTTGATGGCCTGCAACAGAGGAGCGGCACACAATGCAGCTGCCTCCAGCCAAGGTCCAGCTCTCGTCACCTGGCAACCGCGGCAACTCTTTTTCAAATGTTACGCATCAATGGAATATGCCTTTGAGTGGTATTGACATACAGTTAGCGTTTCAAGTATTCACAGGAGCTATTTAGAGGGCAATAATTGCACAGTATGGATCTCTGTTTGTTCAGTGAATTTGTTGAGTGGATTGATGCATTAGATAGGTGCATGGTATAATTACTGATTAATGCAAAATCCTTTTTCTTCTTCTTCTCGCGAGCACTGAACCATGCCCAGCAATTAAGAGAACTGAAAGTATGCTGTGGTTTCATTTAATGGAGCATGTGCTCATATGTTTGCCATTTTTCTTCCTATCTCAACAGGAGATTGCATACAGTTCATTAGAAGTCCCATTATCCAAACCTGTGATTTCTAGCCTCCTCAACGGGCAGAATGAGAAAAGAAACGTTGAGGAGACATTCTATTGATTGCGCACATCTGTTAAGGCAACGATACATGGGAATGATTTGGAGCCAATGCAAATGGGCAATTTTGCTGAAGATTACGGCCACCGGTGTTTGCTCGTTCCCATTTATTCCTTAGACCAGACCATGTAATGGGTGTTGATTTTGGTTCCCATTCCTTCTGAAACCAATGTTGTCCATCTACAACACAGCAAAAAAAAAAACTAATATCATGGCTGTCGCTTTTCCTGTTTATACTTGCAACTAAAAGCATTTAAACCAAGTTAGGCTGAAGAGCGTTTCAGAATGTACTGTATCGCGTCAGTCTGGCGAATGCCATTGTGTTCGCCGTATTTAAAGTGCTGCTCTGATTGTGGCTGCTCTTCCAAATGCCAATTTAGAGTGACCTAGTTAATAAAGTCAGCCCATTTGGCCCTGTGAACCTGAGCGTGTTTTGGCTCTGGGCTACAGTGCGTGTTGATGTGGTGATCAGATGTATCAAGGCAGACACCTGACATGCTGGTATTACTTCCGCAGCAGCTGTCACCGCTGTCTGGGAATGATTGACTTACACCAGATCTGCTATCAGATTAATATTTCATCTCTCACTTAATAGAAAAACAGATGTTCTGCAGCCGTGTACACTGGGAAATAAGCTGGTGGTAATATATGCATTACTTACAGCCAGCTAACTAAATTTAGAATGAAATATGCATCTGACAGATGCCCCACAATCAACTTCCAAAAGCCTATAATGGGATATCGACAGATTTCATTTATGCAGGGCAGACTGACCTCATTGGGGGAACTAATAAAACTTTTGGTACATTCAACCGGAAAGATGCCCCGGCTGTATTTCAGTCTCAGGCAGCTCTCTGGGTGCCCTTTAAAGCATTGACCTCTTCGGAGAGTGAGGGCTCCTATGTGATTAATACTGCTAGGCATTTATTGGCACGCAAGGCACTTTTACCAATAGGTCACCTGCTTGACCTCGGCGCAAGCATAGGGATCGAAACCAAGTGGACAGCAAACTATATGGCTTAGGGTGGTAACGGCAGGCAAAATACTAAAAAGGCTTCTCAAACTCATAACCATCCTACTCATACAAACCTATTCATTTGGGCGCACGCACGCACACACACACACACACACACACACACACACACAGATCCTTACTCTCTATCACATTCACCAAGACCCACCCACACAACACACACACACCCCGGGGCATAAAAGGTTTCTGCGGCCAGAACACAAACAAACTCATTTGTAACCTGCCATGACACACTCCAACACACACACTCACTTACACAGAGACACGGGCATGCGCACACACACACACACACACAGACACACACACACACACACACACCCACCAGAAAAGCCAAGTAACATTATCCCTGTGAGCAGCTAGATGGATCAGACTGTTTATCAGAGGCTCTCCACCAGCACACTGTAAGAAGGATCATATTGTCAGCAATCGATTCCATGGCGATCAATATAGATACCTATTCAGATATCTATTGATGCAATTTAACTGGGACATTAGTCCGAGCTCAAGTAAATGTCAAGAGTGCTGCTAAACAGTGTTTCTAGGTCACATTTGGACTGATAGGTGTCTAAACTGAATCGGACAGTGAGATAAAGTTGAATGCCGTTAAATGTAAAAAAAAAAAAAAAAAGAAAAAGAAAATGGTTAAAACGGTTTTGTTCTGTATCAGGTCAACTAGCTTCTTAAAATAGGATGCAATCTGTCTTGCTAAAAGCAGGATAGATGGAGCATCAGAATAAGAATAACAAGCAACCGAGAAATAGTGGTGCTCACAACAGTATATGCACGCTGGTTTATCAGCAGTAAATAGCCAGTGCCATGTTACCCAGCTCCTTAATCATACTGATGCATGTACACACAAACAGTAATGCACCTACACGCACGCACACACTCTTCTTCTCTATCTTTCACAGACGCACACGCTCACACATGCACACACACGCTCACACTCATTCGCACATATTTTCCGGGACCATAGGAAGAGCTGACTGCAACATTTTTCTCCACTTCAAAAAAGTAGCCAGTGTCAAAATGATAAATGAGGGATCATGCGGGAGAGAGCGTGCATACTTACATTAGACTGCACAAGAGCTTCAAGAGCTGCAACGCCGCGGACGAATGCTACTTTCGGAGCACTGCTTTAAGGCCGTTGCACAGTGCAGTAGGAGCTAACGGTGCGCGGTACGCGGCGGTGATTAGCGGTGTGAAATTGCTCTCGACACAACAAGAACATTTTCAACACAACGGTGTACGCGGTGTGTGACCTGGCATTACAAGCGACTAGATAGGGGGGATGTTGTGTTCCTTGTACAGGTGTTAGCTGGTGAAAGGTTGATTGCTAATTTCCCGGAGGCGAATACGGCTCACAGATGTGTGCGGAGAACACCTGATAGGCCTTCAGACTGCTGATGCAGGGCGGCGTGCGATGTTTTCAAACGTCATTTATAACATCATTTCGGGGCATCAGTTATAAAATGGCGGCGGGGAGATTGATGGGTGGCGAGGGCTGGTTAATACGCGTGATTGGAATGCTACAAACCGCGCTGTTTGTTGTTATGAGAGGGCCCGGCGCACATACCGAGCTCTCGGCTTTACGAGATCAACATTAATTCCAATAAAACGGTTATTGGCACGCAGACATTTCTGTCTGTCTGATTTTTTTTTCAAACGATTACAAATGACTATAAGCATATAAAAAACGAACAAGCATTTGCTTCTGTATATTTTTTTTTTTTTGCAAGACCACACGCTATGACCTTCAAAATGTAAAAATATGTGCCCAGTGAAATATCTTAAACTTGATTGCCATGCAATTACGTTATTTTCTTTTTCTCGTTATTTTTGTGAGCAACATTTTGGCCAAGCAGTGGCGGGACGAGACCTGTGAAAGGCGTCCCAAGGTGCAGCCAGTTTGTTTGCAATGATAGCAGCAGCACAGATAACAAAAGAAAAGGGAAGTCCCTTGCAAACCTACAGCACATGCACTATCCTGCACACCCTCAGATCAATTACAATGTAATTACAATAGCAGACAGAAATACAACCAGGGCCGATGCTGTGTCTGCACTGATAACTGATAGATAAGTACCTGAGGGATGGCTGAGAGAAGCACCTGGCCAGGAACACATCTCAATGCTGTCAATAAATGACTCTGTTGGGACCGTTCGTTCTTGGGTAAGGCTACACGATCGGTGGGCACCAGCCACATCCCGACCTTCTTTGCAGTCCATCCAGCCGCTCCGCAGGGAAGGACAAGTGGTAAAAGTAGCGGTTTCGGATACTGCGGTGGAAAAGGCCTGGCTTGCCACCGTTCCGACCGACAAGTCCCTCTCACTGTCTTGGAGCACTTGACATTCTGCAGGGGCCCCTTCAGGCCCACGGCAACCCTGTTAGTCGGCGCAATTTCAAAACTCTGATCAAGCCCCAGCTTATCGAGATGGGCGTCGCGATCAAGCACTAAAACGTATGACATTGATGCAGATGTGCCAGTGATCCGTGGTCAGAGGGACCGAGGGGAAGAGCGAATTTCACTGCAGGGTGTACAAAGACAAAGAGATCAGTGATAAGACAGAGAAGTGCGCCCATATCGACTGCTGTCAGTTAGGAGCATGTTAAGGAGTGTATTAAGGATTAGAGGGGATTAGTCATATCAGATCACTAGAGGGTTATCAGTGGTCACAGCTGCGCTAGGGGAAGAGTTCCCAGCCCCTCCGACATGAGCGAGCCCAAGCGTCCACACAGAGGTCTGAATACTCACCCGCACAGTGGCACAATTTATGAGTTTGGAGAAACAATTAAGCTGGTGATTTTTATTAGGGGGGTTGATTGAATACCTCCTCCCCAGTCTCTTGACACTACCAAAGTTTACCCCCTCCAGAGAGCGGGGGCCCCACTCCAAAAATTACCATGATTTAAGATGCAAAACCAACACACATTAAAGCGGCTCAGAGCTTATTCCGTGCGCGCTTCCACACAAAACCAATTTAGTTTCCATTGATCGCTTTTCAAGCAATTAGATTTCCATTGATGGAAAAAGTAGAGGCTGCTTGTATGAGACGGGGAGGGTCAGTAGTTGGGTGCTGTGATTTGCACGTTTATTCAAGCCATTTGACCACCTCCTCTAACCCCTGATGGATCTCTGGCTCCCTCCACCCCCTTCCCTCTACCCCCTTCACGCCCCCTCCTTCCGGACAACAAATAATTCACCCAGCATGAAAAAATGCCTGGCGTCAGATTATATATCCGTCTTTATTTCCGATATTGCCTCTTTGTTTCTGCAAACTTGGCTGATTTTCTAAATTGTGGAGTATTGACTGTTTCAGAGTCTGACCAAGCGAGTCTGATGTAACACATTGGAGGTAATGATATCCCAGCGATGGGAGAGGCAAAGGCTGGGGCAGCACTGGACGATGGCCAGGCCCTGTAACCATTAGTCTCCTCCGGAGCTGGAGCCTGTTCGGTTCCGGCGTGGCAGGCTCACCGTTGGTACAAACGGTAACCCAACTCAACCAGGGTAACCACCAGAAACCCTCCCCTGTGCCTGCCAGGGAGAGATGCCATCAGGAGTCGTTTCCATTCAAAACAGCCAAGGTCATTCCCTTCTCTCGCTGGGAAGAAAAACCTGCAACATGTTTAATCCTAAACTGGCAGAGAGTACGGGGGGCGGGGGGGGTAAGGGTTGTAAAACTGAACCCTGTGTCAAACAACGATTCAATATTCAAAATACATTGTAAAGGTGAAAGGGTGAAAGTAGATTCAAGATATAAAAAAAGAACACGGAATGCCATTAATGTGAAAGTAGGGAGTAATTCCCGGCGCGCTCCCAGAGGAAATCCACCTTTCGCCAAAGCCGGGGGATTTTGACAAATGCCTTTCTCAACACCGGCAAAGGAGACAAATGTTACATTTAAACAGAAATACTTAATTTCCGCTTTTGGTGACTTGCAGCAGATACCATTAATCAACGGAGGCCTACCACGCTCAGTGAGCCTGCTAAGAACCAGATGATCGCCCTCTTCCACTCAATCCATCAACTATGATTGGAGAAAGAAAAGGTTCAAAAACTTTGAGTTGCACCCATACAGGAAGAGTAATTACCCTTGTGCCAGTCGCTGAGGTGTTCCCGTGACACCTCGACCCTCTGTTTATCATGCACCAGATTACTCATGGGGTGTCAGCGCGCCGTGACAGCGCTAGCATCTCCACCTATGTTTCCCTGACTCTGCACTGGAGGAAGAAAAATATGACATACGAGTGTAACTAAACTTCTGATGAGAAAACTTATCACAGGATCAAGAAAGCATAATGGCCTCGACACATTTGAAAACACTGAAGCCAAAAGTTGGAATGGTTTGTGTCAATAAAATGCCATGTGATTGTGAGTATGGTTTGAAATATGTTTTATAAAGGTGCTACATGTAACATTTTCAAATATCAATATATCGTTATCAAATCAGTTGTGATACCTTAACAAGTGAGACCATGGTGGAGACGGTTGGTAGCCTCTATTTTCCGCCAGTGGTATTGTTAGTGCTAGTGTTTCTCGAAATTCACAACCACATTTCCCACAAACCCTGTTACCTCCTGTCACAAACAGGATGTTGCTACTTTGGTTGAAAGTTTTCTCTTTGGCTTTACTGAAGAGGATGAACATGTTGGAAAAGATCTTTTGACCATCTGCCATCGGCAGAAACTCTGAAAGCTTTAGCTCCGTTTGCATTGAAAGAATGGCGCCCTCTTCCTGTTGCGTGCCATAAAGCAGTATGCCTTTGTGCCGTAAAGCCAGCCGGCATATTTCCAGCCAAATCCAACCCGGTGGCACACAATGTAAAATGCAGTGTAGAGGCCAGGAGAAGCTGCCAGTCTTCTCACCAATGGTCTTGCATGTTTACGGTACTTATACTTACTTATACTAATATCTCAAAATTCATGTGATAAGGATTTATTGATGTTAAAATGCTACACCTTGCACCTTTAAGGAAATCTGCTAAAATAGCATGGGTGACAAAATATTAGTAAAATATATAACAAAACATCAAAGATGAACTAAGCAAACAGGCTGCTGCCTTTGCACCACTGGTTCTTGCCTCCCTAGTGATACATGCCAGAGATAACAGCTTAATTTCAACCTCAGCACTTTTACTGCACTGTCCGAGGCACTCACTGCATCAATGTATCAATGTAGCACCATGCTAGTCACTCGCCACTGCGACAACTCACAATCTTTCTATGATGGAAGCTTTCAGAAAGGTGCCACAGTTTACCTCGCACACAGGCCGACCTCCTCTGATGGCTTTGGTCTTTGGAGACTATGCTGGCTGTTTGTTTCTCAGACAACAGGTCACGGGGGCAGACTTTTGATTGAATCCCCCACAGTGTGACGAGCGAGGGGGGCGGAATTTTTCCTGCTTGATTGTGCTGTGGAGGCTCTTCCCTCGGCAAAACATTTCCTCCTTCACTTTCAAAACGGCAGGTGCTGGAGCTGCTTCAACTGGCCAAGAAAAAAAAATAAAAACAAGGATCCTGAGATCCTTCTCTGAAGAGCACAAGCGACTATGTCCAGTATATCATGCCTTATGAACCAGAGGAGGCTTGAGTGGGTTTTCACATTATGAGCAACATCTGCTCCACACCATTATGTATCATATACTTCAATGCTGTATTAAATACTTCAGAAAAAAACAAGGCTTCTGCGTCTCTTTGAAAACTGCCTAACCTAAAATCAAAGAGCCTCCAAAGCTTTTAGAAATATTTTTTATATTAAAGATCAACCCTTTTTTGAAAGTACTGAACAACAACAATCCCTGACAATACCTGTTTTGCTTCAGCTCCAGTACTACTTCATGCTTTAGCGCTTAGCCATTTGTAGCACCCCACAGATATGTAATGAGAAGATGTATGAAGAGATTCTGCTCACATGATTTAGTTGGCATGTCGAAGAACATTTCATAAACATCTGTGTTCAGTATCTAAGGTGCTCTTTTAATAAGCTTGTTAAGCCTTCGGCGCAGACTATTCCCAAAGTAAGGATTAACATCAAAATGTGCTCAGAAAAATTCCCAACATTGGAACTTCACTGTCAATTCACATTCTTCGTCATCCTCCCGGTGCCATGGGAGACTTCGCACCGTGCTGGCAGGGGTTTCCTTGGAAAGCCCAGCTCCACGGAGCACTGACCCTGCATGGCACCGACGGTGCGGTGAGCATGCTGGAATATTATTAACACTGACACAAAGGAGGCAGTGCCGCGGCTGCCCGGGGTGGGGAGGCCACCAAGGGACATGGGCACCAGAGGAGAGCCACCTTGTCCGGGCATCATGGTGAGAAGGCGGCCACAACACATCTCCATCTGTAGGGGGTCAGGGAGGGCATCGCTTAAAAGGGCAAACATGCACTGAATAAAGAATGCCACGCACGGTGCAGCTCTCCATTTTAAAAAGTCTGGGGGATTTCGCTTAAGGCTGCCTGGATTGTTGAGATGCCATGCCATGGGGCTTCGTTTCAAACACAGGGACGGCTTTTTTTTCAGGATACATCTATAACTGGGGATGACGTGCTCTGTTCTGCAGTCTCCGTGTTCGCCGTCCTCTGTTGTGACAGCGGCTCGTCTCTCAGCAGCCTCATGCATCTTACACATGAGTAATGATCTTGCAACTTAAAAATAACACTGCTATCCTCCACTTTCATGGAGAGGAGGGCTGCGGCGGCTCTATGCAGGCATGTCTACTGTTACCCGCAGGGAAGGCAGAATGAAATGTGCTTTTTATCATGTGTCATGAACACTGTGC
The DNA here is from genome assembly GCA_900323365.1 of Monocentris japonica. Taxonomy (NCBI): domain Eukaryota; kingdom Metazoa; phylum Chordata; class Actinopteri; order Trachichthyiformes; family Monocentridae; genus Monocentris; species Monocentris japonica. The sequence continues at coordinate 16,383 of OOFE01006422.1, forward strand.
ATGCCTTCCCTCCCCCT
>OOFE01006431.1:1793-13986 GCA_900323365.1 Monocentris japonica
GGGGCATCTAACAAGAAGAAGAAGACACGAGAAGAGAGAGAACGAGAATAGAGAGCGAGAGAAAGAGTGATGTCTCCTGAGGTGTGAAGATCGAGCGAGGAATACACAAGGTGAGTTAGTAGCATTGTCTTTCATCTGCGGATGACTTGCAAATGTACAAGCTGTTGCACGATCTGGTGTGTGTGCATGTGTGTGTGCGTGAGAGAGAGAGAGGGAGAGAGAGGGAGAGAGACATTGAGAAAGACATTGAGAGAGAGAGAGAGAGATTCCATTTCTTATTATAGCCTTGCATTGCTATTGAATCCCCAGCTGTTCTAATGTGGCTGAACTGGTCTGGTTCAGCTGCTACCATAGAGACACCATCTAGGAAGGACATGTCCGTTTGGCTCTATCTGATTGCTATAACACAACAGTGATTCAACATCTAGCCAGTTCATGAAAGCTTTTCCATTTGCTGTTCTAAACACCCGGAGTCTGGTTGGTCGAAAAATCCTCTGGAGACAGTTAGTGGGGCGTTTTATGTTTCTGGTTTGTTTGGAATAAATAGAAGAAATGGGTAGTTAGCATGAGCAGCGATAGCCACTTTCATCGAACTTCACCAACAGAAAATCCAAGGAGAAAGACGTCACAGTACTGGACACACTGTTCGATTGACAGGTGATCTCTGGAAAGTGCAGTGCAGAAACACCACAGCATCGAGGCTGAGAGACAAAGATGGAGGCTAAATAAAAAAACAAACCAACAATTTCATGCATCACCACTGTTTGCAGCATGCAAACTAATTAAATATTTCTCTTTGATCCCATATAGTGTGAATTGTTTTTCAATTGCAGCGGGGAGATATATTTTCAACTACTACTCCCTTGCATGAATTTGAAAATCTCTAGAAAGTGGGCAGGGAAAAGTCATGGAGGGACAATCTGAAAGCTGACATTTCAATACTAAAATTACAAAAAAAGACTTCAGCTGCCTGCAGTTAGACCTTTCTAGTGTTAATTATGCCGACTGAAGGCAATCCTTTCGCAATGTGAGGGTGACAACTCTTTGCAGCAGAAAGCCTCTACTTTTACAGCCTCTGTTTTGAAATTCTGGACAGGAGTGTCCACGTACACACATACACACATACATACACACACACACACACACACACACACACACACACCCACACACACACACACACACACAGCACAGTACAGTCAGAGGGAAGAACTGGCAGCAAGCTGCCACCGTGGATGATTGGGCAGGCAGCCAAAGGCCACAGTTTACTTCAGGAAACCATCAGCTCTCTAACCTCAATTGAAAGAGGAAAAATTCTCTCTCGATTTCTCTCTTTGCCTCTCTCTCTCTTTCTTCCCTCCCTCGTCAGGCCTGCTTGGCTGCAAGCTGCATACTTTGCTCTCTCCTCTAGTCTGCTTTGGAAAATAAGAAAATAACAGCTCCACATTCGTAGGAGAGGTTTGCCCAGGCAGAAACAAGTAGTTTCTTAGCCTATCCATCAGCCACTTAATGGGCTGTGAAATTGTTTAGGGCAGTTGTTTTTTCCTGCCTGTACTTGCTACCCCCTTAGCAGAAGCTAGGTCACCCTGCTTTTAACCCTGTTGCCCCCCCCTAATTACCCCACAATTCACATTGCTAATTAATGAAATAAAACAGTGACAAGAGGCTTGTATGGATAACTGGGTGGAAATTGATACCAGGCATTGCCTTGGAGCTACAACTGAGGTTATTTTTGCTTTGTGTGTTTGAGCGTGTGTCTGTGTTATTTTGGATGCTGACGTGATCTGCAGACAGACAGACTTGATAAACACAGACAGATGTCCACTTCTACCTGCCTGTCCATACACTATTGCAGCCTCTCGCTGAAGAGGCTTAACACAGGAGCCACTTAAAAGTCAACAATAAAAACACACGTGGCAGCCATATTCTACAGACTGTGTGTTTTGGTGGAGTACCAAGGATCCAATTTAGATCAAAGTGCCGAGAGCAAGGATGTAGCAGAGGGTAAATCCACCTAAATTCAGTTTATGAAGTTTTTGTTTGCAGGAATAAGTTTACGTATTTAGGCTGACATCAGCACAATATATTAAAATGTAAATAACGTGAGAGAAATATTTTTGACCAAAATTTTACCCTAAACTTAGTTAACCTTTTCGCGTGACGAACACATGAAAATGGCATGTTCAATTTGTGCTATTGACCTATAATCCTTTCATCGTGGAGGAACTTGATCTTCAAGTTTGTGTCCACTGCACATCATCTGTGTTTCAGAGTTTGTGCACATTTCATGAACTTTTGTGAGACCAGTGCAAAAATGTGTGTAAAAATTGGCTGTGGCAATTAGGATTTCTGAAGTTGTCAGTGACTCCCACAGATATGTAATGAGAAATGTCAAGACAAGTCATGACTAGTTGGTGTTGATGTTGGTGTGCGATCAAGAAAACAACAATGTTTTCACACTGTGACAAGTCAAGTCAGGTTTATTTCTGTAGCCGTTTATAACTAAGTCAGGCTGATAAACAATCAGATTTATGACAATTATGACAAATAAGATGTTTATGAATACGATCAGACCAAGAGCACATAAAAATAGAGTAAAAGGTAGAAAAAGACTTGAAGGACTTAACAGAGTGGAGGACATAGTGAGCCTACCTTATCTGCCTAAGGTAGCCTAACACAACGGCTAGATTCTTAACTGCGGGACTACTGGGTAATAAGGCAGTTGTCAAGTTTCAGGGTAATGTGGAATAAATCATTTTGTGACATCCTAATTTTTACAGCAGCTAAACATGCTTCTAAATTAGCGAGTTGTATGTAGTCGAATGGTGGTGGCAGGTCCATACAGCTTGATGGGTATGTAGAGTTGGGTATCATCAGCGTAACGGTGAAAATTGATGTCATATTTCTGAATAATTTTGAATTGCAGCGGACCTAGGACTGAGCCCTGTGGTATCCCAAAGGTCACTTTTGAGCTATCAGAGATTATATAATTATATAAAACACTAAGCGTTCAGTCTGGCAGATAAGACCATATACCATGAGAGCGCAGTACCATGGATACCAGTGTAGTGTGTGAGGTGATCTAAGAGGATATTGTGGTCAACGGGCCGAGAGCGTTGGCTATGCAATGCAATGTAACGCCATGTGGAATTCTCCAACAAATAAAGTTTTCAGTTCATATTCCAATAAAAGGGATCCTCAGATATAGACATACGGCTGGAAATCTTCTTGTTAAAGTTCTTTCATCCACAATCACAGAAAATGGGCTCCTACCAGGAACATTGTTAGATGGTGTTTTGTAGCCTGATGTGTCTGAAGCTGCTGCAAGGCCTTTGTGCAACAGGCCAAGAATGCATCAGCAGTGATTAGTCGTTTTTAAGCAGAATCGGAGCTGGCATATAGCTGTCGACAGAGATAAAGAAGCATGTCTGTGCTCTGGAAACAACAGTTCTCAACATGATACCTCTGCACTGACCCTATATTAATGATGAATGCAGACACACGTGCACACACACACACATGCACACACACAGAATGTACTTGGAAGTCCTGCTTGTTTATCAAGCCTTGCCTTGAGTGTGCCAAGATATCTGTTTGGACAGGCAAGCCTCATCCACACATGGAAGGACTCTGAGGAGTGTGTGTGAGTATGTTTGTGTGTGTGTGTGTGTGGGTGTGTGTGGGTGTGTGTGCATGTGCGTGCATGCTCTCAGTGATGGAGGTGATGAATAATCGAGGTGAAACTGAGAGCAGCGGTTTTGTCTGCAACCACAGTGAGCAACATTTGCAGTACATTACAGCAGTACATTGCTCAGGTTAACATTAATAACACCCCTAGTGTGTGTGTGTGTGTGTCAGAGAGAGAGGTGCAGCATGAGAGACAGAAGGTTGCATACATACTGTTGGAGCTGCCAATGGACAGCTAGTGCTAGATCCTCCAGTAGCAAACATCTGTCAGTAGCAGACACAGAATTTTATGCCACTGTGTGTGTGTGTGTGTGTGTTCTTCCTATCCTAATGAGGTCCAAATGTCCTGACAAGGACAGAAAGATGAGGCTAATCCTCCAAACTGAGGACATTTTGGTGATCCTCACTTATACAAGGGTCTGGTTTAAGGTTAGGGCTTGGGTTTAGGGTCAAAGTGATAATTTTGGTCTCTATATTTGGTGCTAACCGCTCATTGTTTTGGTGTTTTTCTATTTAGTCTCCATCTTTGCCACTAATTGCTCATCGCTGTGGTGTTTCTGCACTGTACTGTCCCCAGAGATCACCTGTCAATCAAACAGTGTGTCCAGTACTGTGACGTCTTTCTCCTTTGATTTTCTGTTGATGGAGTTTGAGTTTCTACAGGTGGCGCTCTTTTCTTTGTCTGTTCAGCCAGGGTGGCTATCGCTGCTCATGCTAACTACCCAGTTCCTCTTCTGTTTATTCCAAACTGGATAGAGGTTGGATCACTGTTGTATTATAGCGATAGAAAGAAAGCAATAGAAAGTATTAAAATGAACATTTATTTATATGAAAATGTCACAGATTACTCCTTTAAAATTAGGGTTAGGGGTTATGGAATGATTATAGTCAATAGCATGTCTTGTACTGCAATATACATGTGTGTGTGGTTAGGTAGGCATCGGTAGCTCCTTTATATCCTTGTTAATGTGTCCCTGTTATTACATCTAGACGACACCCAGTTGGGTATCAGTAGCGGCTCTGTGGGTGACATCAGCTACAACATCATCAATTTACTCTTGATTACAGCAAAAACAATTGGCACATGCATGGTAGCATGTTATATTCTATCCATTTCATCTCTTTTTTTATTCCCCTCTTTATCTCTCTCTCTCACTCACTGGTTTCTTCTCTCTCTGGCCGATGGCTGGTTGCTGTCAGGCTAGCAGACTTATTACCCATCTAGAGTATAGGGATTCTTTTGAGGACCAAGAGAAATGACCCTGTCAGTCGCATCACCCAACTCATTCCAGCTTACATAAAAACTTTGCTTTTATACATATGGTCCATGCAACTTGTTGGTCACTGTTGCATAAAACATGTGAACCTCAGAGGGTTTGGTGCTTTTATTCCTCTGCTGGGTGTCAATCTTCTCTCCTGGCTGCTGTCAGAGCCTCTGACGTGTTGTCCTGTCTAGGCTTTGACCAATATGCTTTTGAAGGCAGACACCTACATTTTAGAATGGCAGCTGCTGATAGCAGATATTTTGTGCCAATATTCAGTGTTTGCCATTAAGTTGTTTTTTTGTTCAGGGTGGAAAAGTATCTGAAGCAGCATTTAGATCATGGAACACTAAAAGTCTACATCTACAGTATCTATATTCTATCTATCTATCTTGTGGAAAACTGGCCATTGGTGTCAGAATTAGTGAGCAAGGGCTTCTTTCTGGACAGACGTTCAACAATCATACAGGGAGAAATCCATCGGAGAAGAGGAGAGATGCCAATTTCTCCCCCGCAGTAGCCTCCATAGACCAGAATGCAATGCAGCCACAAGATATCATATCAGAGGTGGATGACATTGACTGGCTGATAACTGATTCTTAATAAAAGCCAATATCGGGCCCCATATAGCAGTGTAACCCTAGTCCTGTCCTTGTACTATCCACCATCTAATTCTTGCCTCATATATTCACCAGCAGCAACCACAGATTTCAGGCCCCGTGTTCTGAATTAATTTTGCTGGTGAAAAAAACAGAAGAATTGATTCAATCTTTTTATCTGTTCTCAGCTGGCGGTTTTGAGTCACGTTGAGGTGATTGTGCGTGCTTGCAGCGTGCGACGTTTTTCATTGGAGCTTCTATCCGTTATTTAACTGTCACAGCAAAAGCTAACAGAAATATTCCCCTCTGCAGCTGCACTGTTCCTTATGTTCCCCACATCACTGGATACTGGGGCCACCTTTCTCTGTGTGTACTGTCAATGACCGTTGTCCACCTCTGGTATGATGGAGGTGAGGACATGATTTCCCTCAACAGCTGTAAAGTCATGTCAGTCTGTAAAACCTGCAATGGAACCTGCCTCATCCTGCCGTAAGCAGCTTCTAACCCACCAAAAATAATTCCATTATTATGGCTTTCAGTGGAGAGTTTTAGTGTTCCATGATTTAGTGTCTAAATGCTGTTTCTAAATGCTCTTTTTTGAGAGTTTTTACATCAGCTGTGTCGGGAAGGACACTGTTAAGTTAATGACTCAGACTGGGACATTGTGGTACCTAAAAACAGAGACAAATCAACATGTTCTACTAGACTGAAAAATATAGCAAAGAAAGGCAGATATTAATAAGAGAGTAGCTTGGAATGTTGGAATTTCCGATTTCTGACTAGAACGTGCCATTTGTCTTCAGCAAGTCTTTGGCATGTTCGGCTCATTACCCTAGTACTAGGGTGTACTAGGTGGTTGCTAGGGTGTACTAGGTGGTTGCTAGAGTGTTACTAGGTGGTTGCTAGGGTGTACTAGGTGGTTGCTAGGGTGTTACTATGTGGTTGCTAGAACGTTACTAGGTGGTTGATAGGACAAGAATAATGCTGTTAACATTAAGGCCAATGCTGGCCTTTTATTAAACATCAGCTATCAGTCAGTGTCGCCCACCTCTGATATGATGCAGATTCGGAAAAACAGTCTGTAAAACCTGCAATGAAATTTTATGTTTTCTTTCCTGTTGGCATGTTTTAATGCAGAGTTTTTGTGTCCCATGATGGTGTAAATGCTGTTTCAGAAGCTTTTCCACCCTGACAAGAATTCTGTGGGAAACACTGAATCCTCATTTTCTTGAATTATTTGGCATGAAAATGGTGAAATTTTCAACAGTATCATGTCAGTCAAACTGCAGTATTGTGTATTTGAGCTTGCTTGGGACTCATATTGCTCTAGTCTTTTCATTTTCACCCCTCTACCCTGGTGCCCAGAAGCTTTAGCAGTGTGTGCATTTGTGTGTGTGAGCTGTTATATTGGCCACCTAGGGTGAGCGAGATGAAAAGAAGTCTTTTCAGATTGTAGCAGAAAAGATGTTTCGTGTCTATATTCATACACAATGGCCTGTGTATGAATGTAGACAGGCCGTGAAGAAGCAAAGTGAGCGGATGCTGTTCTCTGTAAGGTTACTTTCTTTATGAATTGGGAATTGTCTTACTTGATGTGGGCAAGGCTTCAATGAAAAGAGAAGGATTATTACTGAGGCATTGTTCTGAAGCGTTGCCCTGAAATACATGTAGACAGAAACAGACAATGGGTCCGCGGTGAGAGGCACCATACTTTTAAAAAGCATTACCATTTGTCCATAGCAAAGCGGATGATGGCTTCAACATTTGACAATAATCCGCTGAGGGAAGGTGGCTTATGAGTCTCCTTTTTAGATTCCTATTATCCATTTGTCTGATGTAGATATTTTGTCATTCAAAAGCCAATAGAGAGCTATAGGATAATGGCTGGCTCAATGTTGAGTTCCCGCCTTCTCCGTTCTGTTAAAGGTTTTCAAAATGAAAGTGACACTATCAAACTGAGGCCTCTATCTCTCGAGCTTGTAACTCATTTTGATGTCAAATCGATGGTTTTAATGACAGGTTTATGCAAGTCTTTGTCAGCGTGCACGATTTCGTGCTTGCTGATAGTGTGCGTGGGCTGTAGGTAGTTAAGCAGCTGGCTATAATCCAGTTGTCAGTGTGTGAGAACAGAGATGATGTGTATTAACACATCAGTCAGCTACTCAGACATGGAACTGCTACTCCAGATTTAGACATCTAGCCCAAGGCTGAGAGAGAGAGAGGGAAGGAGTGACAAATAGAGAGCTTATATCCATAGTTTAATAATAACAATGTAAAGGAGCTGTGCAGTTGTCATGTCAGGTTTAGGTTTCTAGCGGACCCAAGCGCAGAACACAGATTCAGGGGCAGATGCAGTTTAACAGCTTTATTGTAGGCTACTTCACAGGAGATGGGATGACTAGACATGGCTGGAGACGGCAGGAGGAATGGAGATGGCAAGGCAGTGTGGTTGACGGAGGCAGGTAGGGATCCTGAGGCACGGGAGACAACACAGGCGTTCAATGTTGCAAACAAGAAAACTTAGAGAATATCAATACATGAAGTGAGCTGGAGAGTAGCTACCACCAAGGCAGAAACAATCTGGCGATGAGTGGGAGAAAAGCCGGGTTGAAGCTGATGGAAGCCAGGTGTGTAGGATCCAGGTAGGCAGCAGGACAGGAACACACACGCCCACAAACACAGAGACAAAACTGGGGACATGGAACACAGGAGGAATGGGAACATAGGAAAACATAAGGAGAGACAGGGGCACGGCCGTGACAGTACTCCCTCAATGGGAGCCTCCTGGCTTGTCCAGATTCTTCTGGTGGAAGTCCTCCGGACCGTATCCCTCCCAAGCCACCAAGTACTGGTATCCTTAGCCTCCTGGATGGTGTAGGCTGGGTGGTCATCAATGATGCGAGGAGGGGGAGGCCAGCAGGTGGAGGAGACAGAGGACTGGTTTCAACAAGGAGACGTGGAATGTGCATGGAGGAAGGGCGCTTGAGGAGTCAAACAGATGGGTTAATGACAGAAGCTACTTCAAAGGGACCGATGAACCAGGGTGTGAGTTTGCGAGAAGTAGTCTTGAGTGGGAGATGCTTAGATGAAAGCCAAACCTTCTGACCTGGTTGATAGCTGGGTGCGGGGGTCCGACGGCGATCAGCGAATGTGTTCAGCCGAGCGGAGCAGTGCAGAGTGGGCGTTCCCCCAGACCCTGTGGCAGCTGCGAAGGTGAGCCTGCGCCGATGGAACTGCAACCTCACCCTCCTGATCAAGGAATTAAGGAGGAAGGTAGCTCAGAGAACACTCTAAAGGGGACATACCTGTGGCGGCAGTGGACAGAGAGTTGTGAGTGTACTCTTCCCAGGGTAGATGTGTGTTCCAAGCGGCTGGGTTCTGACTGACGAGAGGCTTACAGTGGCTCCGAGGGCTTGACAGAAAGCCTTCCACACCTGGGAGATGAATTGGGGACCCCTGTCCGAGACAATGTCCGTTGGGATACCATGAAGGCAGAACACATGGCAGACTTGCCCCGGGCACATTCTGAACAGGCGTGGACGTCGAAATCAATAAAGGGCTACCAGAAACACCATTTGAGGAGGTCCAAGGTGCAGCTGATCCCAGGATGACAGGCAAACCGGGAGGTGTGAGCCCATTGGAGGACCTGGGAACGGATAAAGCCAGGCACAAACAGACAGTTAGGGGTGCCATTAGCTGGGGTCGGGTTGGCGTTGTTGAGCGTCCTTCACCCTGGACTCGATTTCCCAGGTTACCGCAGCCACTACACAGGGTGGAGGGAGGATGGTGTCTGGACTGGCTGGACACTGTTCGAAGACAAACTGGAGAAAGAAAGCATCAGGCTTAATGTTTCTGGAGCCAGGGCGGTAAGTGAGGGTAAAGTTAAAAGAGCTTGGTGGAGGTTAACTGTGTCTGCTGGGTCCATGCTGGCCAGATTGTTCTGTCAGGTTTGGGTTTCTAGCGGACCCAAGCGCAGAACCCAGACTCGGAAGCAGATGGAGTTTAACAGATTTATTTTAGGGTACTTCACAGGAGATGGGATGACTAGGGATGGTTGGAGACGGCACGAGGAATGGAGATGGCAAGGCGGCGTGGTTGATGGAGGTAGCGAGGGAGAGTGAGTAAGCAGGCAGGCAGACTGGCTGCGATCCTGAAGCACAGGAGACAACACAGGCGTTAAATGTTGCAAACACAAGGAAACTAACATAGAGAATATCAATATGTGCCGCGAGCTGGAGCACCGCTACCACTAAGGCAGAAACAACAATCAGGCGATGTGTGGGAGAAAAGACGGGGTTGATATATTGGAGAGGTGATGAAGCTGATGGAAGCCAGGTGTGTTGGCTGAGAAGATGATGAGCTGATTGCAAACAGGTGTGTAGGATCCAGGTAGGCGGCAGGACAGGAACACACAAACACACACGCCCCCAAACACAGAGAGAGACAAAACCGGGGACATGGAACACAGGAGGAATGGGGAACACAGGAAAACATAGGGAGAGACAGTGTCACAAATCTCAACGCAAACCACAGCTTATCGTAGAGGTCCATTGGAGAATTGGCTGTGTCAAAATAATGCCTAAATATACAACCAGGCTAAACAAAAGCCATGATGTAGGGTGTAGATATATTCAGTAACGATCTCAGTAAAAGTGAATAGTGTGATAAGGTAGATTTGCATTAGCATTCAGTTAATATGGTAGCTGACATAAGTCAAGTCATAAGTTAACACAGACCTAGCCAATGTAGCTAAGTTCCTCTAAGCTACAGTCTATGAGAAACTAAATTATCTACTTATTTGCGACAAAGTGTCACAAGTAAGTCAATAAAACCTCTGTTTGCACCCCCAAACACGACATTTTTCTCCAGTAGTATAGACTTTTTCCAGTTTCAAGTTAGCGGTCAAAATGCACCCGGAAGTGCTTGATGTGTAGTTTAAATTATGTGAATTTCACATGTAGACAAAGTTAATTGTTGGACTCTTTTCACTGAGAACTGATCATACATTATTTAAGTGTAAATACAACCATAGGTGGTTGTATTTACAGCTACCACTTTTTCCCAAGAATGGAGGACCTCCAACATGGCTGCCAGAAGAGGGGTTATGTCGCCTGAAAGCCTTAACGTGAAGCAACCGATAATGTAATAACTTGTCAAAATGACATAAAATGTCCCTCTGAATGAGTCAAAAAGACGGACATTATCTGGCTAATTACAACATTAACAGGTTTAATGTTGTAATTAGCCAGATGTCAGTCTTCTCACTGATATTGTAATAAAAAAGGTATACCACTTTTAACTGCCAGTGAATGTAATAATATATTACAATATCAGGAATTTTTTTTTAATTACATTTCTGACTCATTTAGAGGGCATTTGATTACATTGTGTAACACTTATTACATGAGCAGTTGCCTCATAGCCTCCCCTCACCTCTTGCCACCATCTCAGTTTCCTTCTTTCTTTCTCTCTCTCTGGTATCTCTGTCTGTCTGGGTCTGGCCTCTTCCTCACACATGTTGTTACCAGGGAAAGACTCGGCTGCCTGGGAGTTTATGTTTCTAAGCTGGAGAGGTGATCTTCACACACCAGACAGGTGTACACTAAACTGAACTGGATAAACTGGATGCTCTTCCAACAATCACACTGCTTCCTCTGATCCCTATATTGCAGGATTCATACCTCAGAGGACAAAGATGATGATGATGATGATGATGATGATAATGATGATGATCAATTGGGCCAGATTGCACTTGATTAGCCAACAGTCAGGGGTAGTGGGCAACAGTGTTGGGCTCATTGCTCAAATTAGCACTACACTGCACATTGCCAAAATTAATATTATTACTTTACTTTTAAGCCCCTAGGAGCAAAACATTGTTATACTGCTTTGATATATTACTTTTCTGGTACACCCCCAAAATTGGGGTAGAGAATTACATCCTCTTGTGTTATGAAAAAATCAGGATAACTTGATTACCTCTCCTGTGTACAATCAGGAAACCAAACGGCGTTGATGTCCAATGTTCTTGTTCTTCCTTTTCAATTACATCAAAGTAGTGGGAATACTTCCACCCAGAGAAAGTCAACTTGTCTACCATTTTTTTAAAAAATCTAGCTTCAGCGTAAAGAATGACCACTAGTTATGCTTGGATAATGCATTAATGCAGTTCTGGACCATCTCTGTGGAACCACTTGTACGTGAGATCCATTCCTTCATGAGGCCGCTGTATTTGTTTCCTTTGAACCAATCACCGTCACCAACAAGCTCTCCAAACCAGCCACTGGTTCAATTATGCATGGAGGCTTAATGGGCCGCATGAGAAACCGGAAAGCTCTCTGCAACGCAAAGAATTTGCTATTTACAAATCCAGGAAAAAGTGCTTGTGTTTTTCGCCATTATGGAAAAGACTAAGGCCCTGCTATTGGAGATAATGCTCTGTTTGTTTGGTCGCTGTGTGTCTTTGTGGGAAGGCGGGCCATTTATTTGCCATTAGCGCGGAGGAGAATCATTTTCACCAACTTGTGTTAAACATTCTGCCGTTTTTTAATTTAAGTCGCATTCGCAATACCCCCTTGGTGAGGAATAAAAACATCTCAGCACCAAAACAAATGGAAAACAAGCTCCCAGTATGCCCGACACCCACCC
>OOFE01006431.1:16376-28238 GCA_900323365.1 Monocentris japonica
CCCCCCCCCACACACACACCTATTCAATGGTAGGAGAAACTCAAGGCATTTAAATGAAGAATTAATTGACAAAAACATGATTGAACAATTAATTGAACAAATAAAATGTGCAAAGAAAATAAAATTTCACATCAGGGTTTTACAGATAGTTTCAATGTGTGTGTTGGGGCGGTGTTCAGGGAGGAACCTCCGTCATGTCAAACGTTGACGACACTGACTGGCCGATATCTGATATTTAATTGAAGGACAGTATGTGCAAACAGATATATTGGGCCAGCCCTAGTGCAGTCTACAAATGTTCTGGGTTAAGATGTGTCATAGTCTTTCACATTTCTTAATCCAGGAGATTCTGTGTTACATCCCTAAGACACATTCTGAAAAACTGGCCTCACCTGCCGACACATCTCAATGCCGCCGTCTAGCTTCTTTTGCCATCTACCAACATTCTGTGGTTAAAATGCACCCCGTATATGTATATTTTAGCACCTCTGTACCTATCATTCTACATTTTAAACTATTCTACGCTGATGACAGCACTCATTTAAATGACAAATTAAATAACATAGAAAATTACCTTACGTCCAAGCTGGTATATAAAATAGGCAACACATAATTGGAAGCGAGTATTACTGTTGTAATGATCTGAAAATACGAAGATATTCACGTTCACGTTAAATTGAATGAGGCAAAGTTAATGGAAATACTATCCTGGATGAGGAGAAATACATTATCAAACATCATCAAATGGATTTCACAGAAGGTGGAAACTATAATAATCTTTCCATTCTCTGTTTTAATATATCTTCTCTCTGCTTGTTTGTCTTAGTCAGGAAATTGTCTGATAAGAAAACAATAATGAAACAGTGCATGAGTAATTATTTATTACACTACAAGGTGTCACTAAAGACTCGACTGCACACCTCATGTTTTTACCTGGATGCAAGGATATAATAGTAACTGGAACCCTAATCTCTCTATTAAGGTAGTAGAAAGTCATTTCTGGATTTGGCGTTGGCTTTGAAGACTTATTGAGTCTTATACACCAATCAAATAGTTAAAAATGAAATTGTGCATGGGGTATGAAGGGCTCAAAATACAACACATACTACAGAGACCAAACCAGAAATACAAAGGTTAAACTGCCCTTTCTGTGCATTTAGAGTGAACATTTTGAGTAATACCCCCCACTCCCTTCCCTCACTTTCTCAAGGTTTCCATCTGTCATTCTTGGACCATTTTCCCCTTATTCTCCCAGTCGGAGGTAAAGCCTTTTGGAGCTAAGTCAGTGTGTGGTACCACGAGGCCTCTGCTGTGGCCGCAAATCACCTCCGTCTGTGTGCATATGTGTGTGTTGAGGGCAAGCAGTACCAGTGTAACCCTCAGGTCAAGTCAACAACGAGGCCGACGTCATCACATACTGGGCGAGCATGTGCACCGACCATGTGGCTTCATGGCATTTGATATTATTTTTTTTTTTGACTGATATGGGTTTCTAAGGCCGATACCAATACCGATATTTTTGGTGCCCAAGATTCAGTATCTGTGAAATGAACCAGTTTTGTGCCATAAACGTACTGAGTGTACTGAGTGTTTGCCCCAGAATTTTATTCTCGTCAGGGCAGAAAAAGCCTCTGAAACAACATTTCACAGCTGCTTTCCTCAAATGTGAAGCTTCCAACATGAACAGGTGAGGAGAGAGATCCGGTCGATTCATTTTTGAGCGTCTTATCTAATTTATCGTGAATTCTTGGGAGTCCATCCAAAAGGTTTTGGCTCATTGCTTTGGGGGCAAAAAATCACAATCTGGCACATTCTATGCCGTTTCCTAATCGTTTCACAGCATAATTTACTCCAGTAAAGGATTTAAATTTCATGTTTTAAAAGATTGTCTTGAGCCTCATTGACTTGCACTAGTGTTGCTGACAAATTCCTGCCAGATGCTTATGAATTCTGCTTCTAATAACATCACTTCATCATCACTCTAATGCCATTACTTCTAATTTCATTACCAAAACTCTAGCGTGAGTGCATTTTGGATGGACTGCAAGGACTCTGAGGCCGTGATAATCCCTTGAAATGAATATCAATATATGTAGAATTTTCTGTCTGAAGGCATTTTCCTGTTGGAGAGCGTGCAGGAAGATCCAGGCCCAGTTTGCATGAAATACGAGGAAATAGTGGCTGGAGTTTGGAGCTCATCTGGACAGGAAAGGAGCAGAGCCGAGGAGTTTTTTTTATTGAGCTGCTGTGAATTGTTCTGTTCACTGCCTTAGAGTTACTTGCTTTTTGGGAAACTTCCTAGGTGGACCACGGGCCACTGCACTGCCCCTCAATGTCCCTTTACTTCATCTGAGGATGGATGGATGGAATGACTACATATATCTCAGGGCTGCTGTCAGTGTGTGGAAAAGAGACTTCAACAGAGTCAGAGTGTTAACATGCTGGGCAGAGGGAGATATTAAACAACAGAAAAAGCGAGAGAAAAGGGAGGAAGAGAACTCTAGAAGAACAAGCTGCCTGAGGAGCTTAGGCTGGCTAAATCTGTATCTGTGCCTTTTAAATCAGTTCTCAAAACTAACTTTTCTAAATTTGCTTTTGTGTAATGATCTTTTTTTGTATTTGTAGATTTAATAATAATTGTAGTAGCAGTAGCAGTAGTAGTAGTAGGAGCAGTAGTAGTAGTAGTAACTGTAGTAGTAGCTGTAGTCTTAGTATTATTTTGTATTAGTATTAGTATTGGTATTGGTATTGGTATTAGTATTAGCATTAGTATTAGTATTAGCATTAGTATTAGTATTAGTATTAGTATTATAGAGGCAGGTACAGACAGAGAGGCAGCTGTACTTTTTCACCATCCTCCAATCTCTGCTCTGTACCTCTCCTCCCTTTATCTGTACCATCATCTGGATGGAAAAATACCTCTGAATCCAACACTTACATGACGTCCGCCTCCAAATATTTGATACACATCTTATACCTGGAGGTGACCCCAGTGTAACTATTCACTTTCCTCCTCGGCCAGGAAATATTTGGCCCATTTCATTAGGAATGTTGGATTGAGGCTTTTCTCTCAGAGTGCGTTACGGTTCAGTGTGGCAACACTTTGTGCTGCTGCCAAAGTGAGGAGAATTGATTTCCAGCGAGAGATCTATCTGATCCTGGGGCAGTCGGGGTCAGAGAGGAGAGGTCAACAGCAAGGTCACAGTTACTACCTGTCCAGACCAGACTGCTTAGTCGGTAGTGCATGAGCCTCTCAGTCTCAGAGTTGTGGGTTTGATTCCCACATAGTGTCAAGTACCTTTGTATGTCACTTTGGATAAAAGCGTCTGCTAAATGAATGCAATATACCTAACGTGCAATGGCTAAGGGGGTTTCTTACATGTACAATCATACACAGTGCATTTGACTGACTCAGTTATATTCATGTGTTCTTAAAGAGGAAAATAAGCTTTTTGGGATTTGTTCAACTCATAAGTCAAAGTACAGGTGTATTGTACTTCCTTTTCTCCAAGACAAATCAAAAATACATGGAAAACTCATTTGGATTTGGCCTTAGAGGGCTGTTTTGGTAGATGGAGGAACGATAGAGCGAAAGAGAGAGAGAGAAAAGACATTGTTGATAAGAACAGTTTATCTAATCCTTGGACAATGTGAAATATGATTCGAGTTTTGCTTTTGTGCTGCCATCAGTTATATCTCTCTATGGATTTTGGCATTCCCAGCCAGCGCTGAGGTCTCCATTACACAGAAGAATCTGTCTCTTCCGATTCCGATACAAGAGAATCTCTTCCTCTGTCGCCTCTGTTTGTTTCTTAGGTAATGCTACCCGATGGTTATCACATTTAAAACCCAGGCCAGTCCTGCTCTTTATTCCAAAATGATGTATTCCCTTTTTTTCCCTGCCAAGCACAAGCCTGTAACCTTTTACAATAGGGGAACCCATTTCCTTTTCTCTCAGTCAAGCATGATGGATTCGGCGTGGGGTGTCGGGGCTGCTCAGGGGAGTCGCTGGCTGGCAGCCTTTACGGCCGTGATTGAAGGTGAACGTCTCGAATCCTGGCACCTCGCGTCAACCCTCGATGAGATGACTAGTTTAGGTGTCCCTCCTTGTTTTTGTCTCTCTTCTTCTTCCCTCTGCTCCGCCGTTGCCTATAGATGTACGGTGTCTGTCTGCGTGTCTCATTTCAATTTGTTTCATTTCAATTCAGCTCAATTCAGCTCAATTTAACAGGTGCTTTATTGGCATGATATGCGATTTCATACTCTGTCAAAGCTGAAGGCGACAAAATCAATTACATTCACTGCTGAACAACACCAATCAAATAAGAACACATCAGCTATGTACATTCATCTACTTCTTATTTGCACTAAGCAAAATTAAAAATGAATAACTATTAATATTATTATGGTGTCTGGTTTGGACACTGACATGAAATCCTCTTGGTGCACAGCAATGATTATTGGGATTATTATTATCAAATGGGTAGAATACAGCATGCTACCATGCGTATGTCGCTTGTTTTGGCTGCAATGAAATGAAAGGAGTAAATGGATGATGTCGTAGCTGATGTCACCCACAGAGCTGCTACTGATACCCAACTGGGTGTCGTCTAGATGTAATAACTGGGACACATTAACAAAGGAGCTACCGATGCCTACCTAACCACACACACATTTATATTGCAGTATTAAGACATGCTATTGACTATAATCATTCCCTAATTTGTGACATTTTCATATAAATAAATGTTCATTTTAATACTCTAGACATTTAGTTTACTGATGTCACTAGGACTTCTGGGTATTGAAAGCCCCCCAAAAAATTCAAACAGTTGCTGCCATTTGGAGCCACCAACATGCACAACTTCCTAGTGCAGCTTTAATGCGCGACAACAATGAACATATTTTGCAGCTTCACGCCGTATAACTAGGGAACATTTTGTGATTGTTGATCTCGGGGTATGGCTGACTTATTTCGTCAAAGTAAATCACTCTTGTGTCTTCCTGTCTCTTGCAGACACTTCATCTCTCTCTTTCTCTTTGCTGCCTCTCGCTTTGCAAGGGATTTCCTGCCGAGAGAATTGATGATGTTTGTGGGTGTGTATGGGTGTTTTTGTGTGTGTGTGTGTGGCTGGCCACAATTCAGAGTCAGGCTAATGAATCTGGCTTTCAGCTGACAAATGCTGGCTCAGACTGTAAACCCCACCAGGGTTGTCCTCCTTTGGCAGCCTGACCAACTGCACCTCCAGAAAAAGGAGGGTTCTTCAATGGTTCTGTAGTTAGGGTAATAGTTCTACATAGAGCCATTATGACTCATTATGACAACACTCTGATTCGTTAAAATAAAAAGCTGGTAAATCAGAACAAAGGACCACGTATGGTTCCTAAAGCGTTCTTTTAATACCGCTGATTTGGATTTCATGCATTCTTACAGGTGTTACATTGAGCATTTTGTGTTTCTCAAAACTAAGACATTTCCCATAAACCCTGTTACTTCCTGTCACAAACAGGATATTGCTACTAAGTTGATACTATTAGGTTAGAATAGTGAAACTGCTATAAAGTTGCGTTTTACATTTACTGTGCCATAAAGCAATCCAGCAGATTTTCCGCCAAATCCGACTCAGTGGCACACATTGTAAAAAGCAGTGTAGAGGCTGGTAGAGGCTGCCAATATTCTCAGTGATGGTCTCATTTATGGTAATTATACTAATGCCTCAAAATGTGCCGGTGATTTATTAATGTTGAAATGATATTAATTGCACCTTTAAATGGATTTGGGGAACCCCCCTCGAGACCCGCTTGGGGCCCCCGGATCCCACTTTTAGAACGACTGCTTCGTAGCACCTAAAGACCCATATTCTCGTGCAGTAGAACTCTTTAATTTAGAGTCTAGTGGTCCACTGAAGACAGCATACAGTCTAAACTCACTTGAACAGCAGCATCCTGGGTTTGTTCTCACTGTGAAGAACAATGCATTACCCTGAGGATAACTTGCTATTCAGCAGAGCGCGCATTCATCTACCGCCTATGGTTCGCTGTTGGCGGAATGCACTCTGTGAATGGTGGCGGGACCCCCTGAGTACGTCCCGGAGGTATGCTGAGCTGTTGGGCGAAAAATCTTGCACCTCAAAAATGTCAACTTCTCTGTAGTTAGGAAAAAAAACAGCAGAAGACAAACAGGTTTGGAATACCCTGTGTGTGTGGTTGATGCGCCCACAGTAACACAAGCTGGGATGTAATCAAGGCTCTCTTTGACGGGGTATCTAAAAAGAGAAGGCCACCACCTGAATTTTGGTGTGCGGCGAGGCTGAGCTTTTCCAGAAATCAAGGAACCAATCAAGGAAAAAGTCAATGTCAGTGTCAACATGTCAAACTTAAGTGTGTGGAAGTGAAAAAAATTGTTTTAGTGGTTTACCCGATGGGTTTTAAAAGGGTTTCACGAGCACCAAGAAGTCAAAGAATTCGTCTCAACCTGTAGAGGACCATGTAATCCTTCATTTGAAATTAAAGCTGCACTAGACGCTGCTTTTTAAAAAGGATTATAGATTATTTAAAGCTGCACTAGACACATAAACACATAAAAATACACTCGGCTTATTTGTCTAAATCATGAAGTAGGGGGCTGCAATAAATGAGAGCATCCCATCGCCCCCCTAAACGAGACGCTGTAAATTCGCCCTATTTATCCAACTTAATTTCTGGTGTTTGTGAAATCCAAACTATCTCCTAAGCAGCAGTGAGGGAGCCATCCAGAGAGAGCTTTTGCCTCTCTCGTCCCTTTTGGTATTCTTTGCTATGAAGCATCACGGTAATGCATCACAGCAAACATATAAACATGAGCGCACTGTGTGTAGTTCACTGATGCAGGATTTCTGGCTTTTTTCTGGGTACTTCTCCGTTCAAAGTCGCCTATCCTAGCTTTAAAACATAAGAACCACCATAATCAGAATTATAAGGCTTTCATATGACAACAGCAATATGTTTGATTGTTGTCTGTCACACACACACACACATACACACACTCATTATTCCCCCAGGAGCAACTCTATTGTAGCTGCAGTGTTCTTCTCCAGACACATCAGACAACCTTCGTAAAAAGCCTTTATGTGTCAGAGCTTTGTGCGGGGCTGAGGTGCAGCGGCTCAACAAGGTATTCGGCACCATTTTCCCCGTCTTGCCACCAAAGCACAACCCTTTTAAGAAACATAAAGAAGAATCACAGCCCTGATGTCTGCCTGGCTCTCTTTTTTCCCAGCCGCCACTTTAATACATCGTCTCTCTCCCCCTGCTTCTTCACATCAATCAGGAAGCACTAAGCAACTAAACTACACACCTCATTTGTATACCTGAATGCGAGGCTATAATGATAACACAGAGAGTACAATAGGTAAAACATGTCAACCTAATCTCTCCATTCAGCCCACAGCAGTAGAGAGTTATTTCTGGCATTGGCTTTGAAGACCATATTTGGAATACAGTCAATGTAGGATACAAAAGTAGATGTTACCATGCTTTCAAGCTAGCCGCGATAGCTAATTCATCACGCGTGGTTATACTGTAAGTGGAGATCTAAATACAGCTTTTTCAGTCTTTGTGCATGAAACAAGCAAGACTTTGAAGACCTCTCTGTCTCTTTGTGCCAGGTCGACGAGTTCAGCGATGATGAGGAAGGGTGAGAGGAAATGGAGGGTGAAGGAAATGAAGACCTGGGCATCAGGAAAGGGGGAAGGATGGGTGGATGGCAAGCTGGGGGCCTTGTGACGAGGTGTAGACCGGCTTTTTCAAGGCTGATACCAACATTTTATGCTGATGTTGAATCCCTTTAAATTTGATCATTTTCATCAAGTAGTCAGTTTTTCCCCCAGAGAATCATCTCCTCTATTGACAAAGGAGGTAAAGGAAAAAAGAGGCGGGGGAATAGTAAGAGATGAGGGTTCAAATGCAAAATGAAATAAGTGAAAACTTGGATTGGATTGATCGTCATGAAAGTCTAACGAGCGGGATGGGCCCGCGATGGAACCGGGAGTCAATATTAGCAGAGGCTGTCAGGCGGGCACTCTGAGCTGGGGAAAGATCAGAATAGATAGCTAATGTGGGAGGAGAGGATTGAGCTTTCTCTCTCTCACACACACACATTGCATATAGATCTGCTTCACAATTTCTGAGCGCTTAATCAGTCCGGTGTTGACTTTTCTTTTTGCACCTAATCTGGAATAGTGGATCGATGTACACATTGCAGTATTCATTAATCCAGAAGATATTGTATTAATTTCTAGGCGGTTGGGTGAAGGGCAGGAGGAGTGGTGCATTGTGTGTCCTGTTGGTCTTGTACGATAAGCTCGCGTTCCCCCATTGCCTCTCTATCTCACTATCTTATCACTGGCAATGTGTGTGTGTGTGTCTTACAGGGAATTGCTTTGTGTCGTCTGTCAGGCCAGTGTAGGTGTTGCAAAGGCCACACTGTGTTGTTTTCTTTGCACTGTAATTAAATACGTTAGAGTAATAATTGGTCCATTATTTAGTGTTGTACTGACACGCACACACACGCGCACACACACACACACACAAACACACAGTTGGCGATCAATAAGACGTCATTGCCAGAGCCGATACAGACATGACAGGCAGATTAAAATGCCAACTAACTCTTTTTTACTTTTGCAGAAAACTACTTGGGCATGCCTCAGTTTATATGGCACTGGATTGAGATTAAGCTGTGATAATGTTATTAGAAACACGTTGAAACCCATGTGATTCAAAGTAGGTGTGTGTGTGAGTGGCGGCGCTACGAGTGACGACAGGTCAGTGAATGAGGGCTTAGACTCGAGAAATGACAACAATGCGAGTGCGAGGCGTTCAGGAACTCACTGTAGCCCGACGGCAGGGGAGACGGAGCAGTCATGCTAGGTGGAGATGGTGCGTATTTACTGGTCTGAGGAGCATAATTACCAGTTTGGGAGGGGAGATGGTTGTTAGGGAACATCTGGATCCCGGTCCAGCTATGGAGATGGCAGGTGTGTGGTGGACAAGTTTACAGAACTGCAGAAACCAGGTATTTACGCCCCAAAAATATATGGCTGTCCCTTCTATCTCTTCATTCTACTTTCTTTTTTCTTTTCCTAGCTCTTCTCTATTGCATGATTATTCTGTGGCCACAGGGATATTGCAATGACACTTAGACCCTGACCTTTGACCTTTTTTATTTTGGTTATTTGCTTAGGAAATGCAGCTTTTTCTCGTATTGCACTGAACTCTAAGCACACACACAATACACCTACCATTTCATTTTGCAGCCTAATTGGAGCTAGCCCCATGCTGGCCCTTATGTTCGTCTGTTCAAAGGCGAGTCATTCACCGCGCATGTGTGTGTTTGTGTGCATGTGTGTGTGAGTGAGTGAATCAGCCTGGCCTAGTTTAGAGGGAAGAGGCACTTGAGGATTGCCTCTACAGGTTTGCTGCCTGCCTGAAAAGGTAACCCCGCTGAGCACAGCTGGCACAAAGACAGATAGATGGCTATAAAGTGTGAACAGATAGAGCTGAGCTCCAGGAAACACCAATTCAATATTTATAGAGTTCATCAAATCTGCATGCGAATTCTCCGCTGGTGAACATACAGGAGGAAATAATCCTAAGCGGAGAGTTGGGTTCTCAAAATGAGATATCTACCCTTTGAAATGAGGTGACACCTCTTGAAAAATGATCACTAGCACGGCATTAAAATGTGAAATGAATTATAGTGCTTTTTTAGATTACTTAAAGCTGCACTAGGCAAGATTTTCATGTAAAAAATACACCCAGAAATACAGTCTAAATTATGAAGTGCGGCTACAGCAGAGAAGAATGTCCCGTTCCCACTAATTGAGACGCTGTAGATTCACCCTCTTTGCCCAATTAAATTCTGGTGTCGGGTTTGTGATGTGATGAATCAAAACATGTGAGCCAGCGCTCCGTATAGAGAAAGCTGAACACACCACCTCCACCCCCACCAGACAGTAAGAAGAAGTTAATTTACTTTACTGACATCCCCTTTGCATGATTTCCTGGGTAATGAAGTCCTTCAAACTTTAAAAAAATTCAAACAGGTGTATCCCACTGCCACTTGGGGCCGCCAAAGTGCGAGGTTGTGTCCTCGGCCGGCAGAACACTTTTCCTGGCCGAATCATCTATATTCTAGAAGGTATGGATGACTTTCTCTGATTTGTTTTTTGGGATAGTTTTGGAAAGTTTTGTCGGTAGTTTTCAGGGAGCTTCCTTTTGGAAGCTCTGCCTTAGCTAAACTGGAGTGAAGAGAATTCAGACTCCACCTGGCCGAAAATATACTCTTAAGGACATGTGGGTGTAACCTCGGTGTGGTTCTGTGAAGCTGTGCAGAGCAGAGGAGAGCACTTGTATAAACTCCAGCTTAAGACCACTCAGATCCAATTAGAAAATGGCAGCAGGGTAAACAGGGAACAAAGAAGGGCTTTTATGCAACATCAAGCGGACATAGTCCTGACTCTACTTGGCGTGTGTGTGTTTGTGCGCTTGCATGTGTTTGCATGTGTGTGTGTGTGTGTGTTTGTCTGTTGCAGCTGTCTCGGGAATAGACAGTGCACATAAATCACATTGAGGTATTGAACCTTTGCTTAATGAGGGACCATAGTGAAGTCAGGTTTTCCTTTCCAGCATGTTATGTGGGTCAGTGAGACCACAGTGTGGAAGGATTGCATACACAGACACACACACACAAACACACATACACACACAAACACACACACACACGCTTAGAGGATCCTGACACCTCCATTCCCTGTGCTGGTTTGACGGCTTGGTAAAATGACATATGGACTCATCCTGGTGAGGTTGTTACTGGCCATAGAGCAGGGCTTGTCATACTTGCCAGTGGAATACATACAGCCTCATGCAGTGTGTGTGACAGGTGTGTGTCAGGTGAGACACCGGGGGATGTACCTCACCAGTGTTACTGGTGTAATTGGCGTGGAAGTCTTGACGGCCATCACAGGAAACCCCTGGTCTCTGCCTTTTTCTGTCTCAGGGCGTTTTCAAAGTCCGTTTTCAAGTCCAAGTCCACAATTTATTAACGAAAGCCTCATAGGAGCCGCCATTTCCTTCACTGGTCTGAAATTTGGTGCTGGAAAGGGCCCTCGTCCAAAGCAAAACTTATTCTTAAAGGAAAAAACACTTTATTGTTAAAAACAGCTCTTGTTTGGTTGTTTGGACTTCTTTTTCTAGACCAACGTTCAACAATTATACAGGGAGAAATCCATCGTAGAAGAGGAAGAGACACCGATTTCTCCACCGACAGTAGCCAAGATAGACCAGAATGCAATGCGGCAACAAGACATGTTGGGTTTTGTAGGGCTGTGACTCTCTCACTCTCTCTCGACTGGGAAAACTCACTCCGCTATCACTATTGCTCTCTTTGTCTATATCTGGGGGTTGTTGAAAGGCATTCTGGGAAACATAGGAAGTCGCTAGCTGAAGTAGAAGTAGACGAGGCAGGTTGAGGGAAAGATGATATCTAACAGTGGAAGAGGATCCAAGGGTGGATTTTTCCTTTAATGGATAAATAGATAAATAAATGGATAGATAAATGGATAGATAAATAAATAAATAAATAAATAAATAAATAAATAGATAAATAAATGGATAAATAAATGGATAGATAAATGGATAGATAAATAAATAAATAAATAGATAAATAAATAGATAAATAAATGGATAAATAAATGGATAGATAAATAAATAAATAAATAAATAAATAAATAGATAGATAAATAAATGGATAGATAAATAAATAAATAAATAAATAAATAAATAGATAAATAAATGGATAAATAAATGGATAGATAAATGGAT
>OOFE01006434.1:10822-44228 GCA_900323365.1 Monocentris japonica
TTCCAACATGACATATCTGTTACATAAAACATTATCAGACCATGCTCATCAAGGTTCAACAGCATGTCAACAATGATCTTGCCATCAGTACTTTCCCTGAACTAGTAGAAGGCGGTTTGAAATAAATTGTAACCTTAAGTGATTAACGATATCATGGCAATGTTTTGAGTTACAGATAAAACTAGCGTTAATGTGATAAATCTCTCTTCCCTCAGTATCTTAATGCAATGCACCAAAGTAAAATGTTGAAATGTGATCCTACTGGTAACTGCTTGAGGCCAATGATCAGTAGATCAGGCTGGGAGCTCTCAATTTCTGCACTGGACGTCAGCTCAATGGTCTGATAGGTAGCCTGATAGGAAAGCAAAAACATGAATGAATTCATGTTTTCAATCAGCAACAAAAGACAATCAATGGTACTGAAAGCAAATTGAATGCTCAAGTCTAAAAAGAACACAATGCTCAAAACCATTATTTGGAAACGGGGCTTATTATTGAACATATTTACCGCAGTAAATGTGCCATTCCAGATCCTTGTCGTAATGTTCACAAAATAGTCACTCATTTCTTCAAAGTCTTTGAGTATGCATTTTATGTATTTGCAGTTTGCACTGTTACAGTCCTGTGAATTTGAGAAAAAAAAAGATATAGATTAGATTACAACTACATTACAACCTAGAATTCTGAATGCATCTGGGTTACTTGTAAAACATATTTTTTATACTTCTGTTGGTACTATCTGAAATTCTATATGAAATGTGGAACTAGACCCATTTGCACCTATATGAGAATTCCCAAGGCTATACTATATCACCAGCATACAATGAGAAGATAAAGATAAAACAAAACTTTAAAGATCCCTGGGAACCTGGTTCATTGCTGCAGCAAATAGTAATAATAGTATACAGCAAAGAAAACTAAAATATAAATGAAAACATAGCAAAATGGTGCGTATTTAAACACAATGCATCCAGCAATTTCAACACTATAACATGTTAAGTAAAAATGTATGATTGTGATTAATATAAAAAAATGAACTACAGCATTATGAGTGGAAACTAACAGCAGTTCAATATAGTGAGACAAAGACAAAAGTAATGAAAAATCTGTATGATATCAAAAGATAAAATATATGTAGTATGATGTCAGTGAGGAATTCTAAAAAATGTCAAGATACATGCAATGTAAAACAAAACAGAAGACTATGAAGGAAACAAACATGTTCATTTACAGCATTTAGTATACAGGATGTGCAAAAGGTGCATGAAGTACACATTAACAGGTCAACAGATATACAGTATGTAGCAAGTGGCTGTGCATTGTAAATAACTAACTGGTCAAATATACTCATGTTACAGATGAGCTGGTGAGGAAAAATGTGTGACTGACCAGTTTGTCTATGCCTCTGAGGCTCTCTTTAGAGAAGGACACTTTGTTGCTTTTCACACCAATCTTCAGTGGGTCAACCAGGCTGCTGGAGTCACAGCTTACACTTCCCTGCAGCTTCGGATGGTGAGAAAGGGCAACATATCACAACCCAAGGTGAGAAAAACATTAAAAAGGTTTGCACACCCTGATGTAGAAGAAGTTAATATGTAGTCACTCTACACAATGTCCTGTTTACTCAGTCACATATACACTCACCAGCCACTATATTAGGTACACCTATCTAGTACCAGGTAGGACCTCCTTTTGCCTCCAGAACAGCCTGAATTCTTCGCAGCATGGATTAAACAAGGTGCCCTTCTGCACGCCACTGTTGTAAAGAGCTGTTATTTGAGCATTTGTGGCCTTTCTGTTACTTGAACAAGTCTGCCCATTCTCCTCTGACCTCCTCTGTTTTTTGCCACAGAACTGCCGCTCACTGGATGGTTTTTGTTTATCACAGGACGCTGGAACCACCACATCTGGCACCAACAATCACACCAAGGTCAAAGTAGTTTAGATCACGCATTTTGCCCATTCTAATGTTTGGTCAAACAAAAAACTAAACCACTTCACCACATCTGCATGCTTTATATATTGAGTTGCAGCCACATGATTCGCTGTTTGGAGAAGCAGGGTATTCTCGTTCAGGAGCAGGAGTACCTAATAAAGTGGCCGGTGAGTGTATAATTGTGTAAAACTCTATTAAATATCGGTACTAATGGCATTGACATTTGGGTGTCAACGGTTTATGTGCTAAAAAAAATTGAAACTCTTTGAAAAAGTAGCTGGAATTTGGTGTATTTGCCTGAATACTCACCACTTGTGTGTCCACACCGGTAACATACAGCAGCGGATTGCCACCTTTGGTGGTCATAGGTAGAGCTATGGTCAGGTACAGGAGACTGACAGGGAAGTTACCTGTTGAAATCTTTAAATCCAATATATTTCAATAAATATGTTTCTAATATATCAATCTAATAGATCTAATATGCTCGTGCTATTTTAGATTCATTTACTGCACCTTCAGGGAGAAGTTAAAGTCTGGACCAATGTCATCTAGAGTTTTCACCATCGTTACCACAGCGTTGGTTTCATCTGCCACATAGAAATTCCTATTTGACTGCCTAGGAACGTACAAAGAGACCATGAAAAATTTATACAGTAACGCTTTTGTCATCAGTCTAAATGCGGCGCTTAACAGTTAGCATTAATGTACTGTATAACTAAAACTATGGAAAAGTATGTTATGGATACAATAAGGAGGTATAGGAGGATCTGAGGAGCTCATGAATCACCAAGACATAATGATTCCTGCATCATATTGGACAGGAATCGATATATCCACTTTGTTGTCTGCAGGTTTGTCCTCTTTACCATCACTATAAAGGATAAAGGCACATTATTACATATCCACAATGATATAATACTTGATCAGAATTAATTTTTTTCTTATTTCTTATTTCAGTACCTTTTTGCCTCAAAATTCACCACAGCCTGGTTTTGCAGCTGAGCAAGGTTGTAGTCAAAACTGATCGAAAATTTCACCTGCAGAGAAATAATATTAAAGTATTATAACAAAGAGTATTATGTGTCACCAAAATGACACAATTAGTTCAAGTGAATGGGGAAATAGAAATGTTTTTCTTGTGCCTACCTGTTGGTCTTTTTTTAAAGCTGGGTATCCCACTTGGCAAGCGACAGCACGTGTTTGCTTTGTAGAGGTGCATTTGACTGATGTACCATCACTCTGTGAATTTACAGCTTGTTTTCATTCTGCCCAGTGACATTTCATTCAAATTTAGCTTACAACATTTTAATGCTGCTCTTTAAATAACCATTTGCTAACAAGGAGAAAGGACATGTAAACATTGTATTAACACTCTATGCTTGTGCACTAGGTAGCTGAGGGAAATTGTCTTAATCCACATGGTTAGTTTGCTGGCTATGCCAACCTATGTTAAAAAAAATGGTTTGGATTAATCAGAGTTTCTGCAAGTTTCAGGAAGCCAAATTTAAGACTTTTTAAGACCATTTTTTAAAAAAAACAAAATAAAGCTTGCAAAAACACTATTTCTGATTGAACATAGCTAATGAAAGTTCTGAAACTATAAATGGGCAGTATAAGAAAGAGGACAACTGGAAATGAATTGGTAAAGGGCATGAAATCCAATAGTGGATTGTAAAGCAGACGTGATGCATATTGTACGAATAACTCTCTTCTGTATTAATATAAAAGTGAACATGCAGCACAAAGAAACCTCTCATTGCATGGTGAAAAAAATAAGACCTCTAATAACAGACATTGTGATGATATGAACATCAATAGATGTTCTGCAGACAGAAATGATTTCCTTTAGTCAGTTACCTAGTGCATTACCCAGAATTAAATGATGTGTGATTAACTGGCGTTGGTGAAGGTTAAACCGGTTTTCTGCTAAATTGTGGTTTATAGTTATGATACAGAGAGCCTATTAAAGGGTTAGATAAGACTTTTTCACATTAAAAGGTCATGTCAACACCAGCATCAGTTGCTCTTTATCTCAGCTTTCATAACTCACAGGAGGGGTGATGGAAGCGTAGAAGAGGTTGCTCGAGTACGTGGCCAAGACCTGAGTGTTGTAAGCGTTCTCCTTTTTGTTCTTCACAACAACTTCAAACGAGAGCCCCCGGTTATTGTAGCCGACCAGGATGGGGGCTGAGCTGCAACACAACAGTTCTGATTACTGTGCTCTGCTACTCTTTTGTTCAGCTTTCACAAAATAAGTCATTTATTTTCTGTACATCACAGATTAAAGAATCTCTATAGGGAGTACTTCTGTATCAATAGAAAACAGGAATAACAATGTTAAAATTGATTTGAAATCACCCTTCACCCATGCTACTCATTGGTGGGTATTTTTTTTTAACAAGATCAACAACTAGATTGTTGCTGTCACTATTTTTTTTTCCATGACACCTATCGCAAGGAAGGTGTACTTTATTGATGTCACCAAATGGATGCCATCTTCCTCCTTTAACAGCCTTGTAAACTAGCTACCTGGCTTTACTAACATGCTAGATAACCAGCACGTGTTTGTTTTTGATTTTGCTTAATTCTGATACTTTGACATGGAAACCAAGTCTACATTTAACACAAAGTGCCACAAAAACAAGAATCAAAAGCAGCTGCAGACATGTGACCAAATTTGCTTGGCAGTGAGAAAATATTTTAAAACTGCTATACGGTTCTCTGTAAATCTTTTTCATATCCCTTCATCTGATTCTATTCACTGAGCACATATTACCCAAACTTGGGAAGTTTTTTTTCCAAGCGCTCAAGCCCAGACTGGCCCACCCATTTCATGAGCTACGCAGCTGTTATATTAACTGGAGGAGCTGTGAAGCCATTCGAAATTAAGACACTCATAAAATAGACTGAAATAGAAACTGTTGTAATGGTTGTTAGGAGTTACCAGGGTGTGACATTTATTGGAAAGATCAACTGTATTGTCACATTTGACCTGATCTTCACAGAACTCTTCCTATTGTATTGAAGGAATATGTACTATGTAATCCTTATGCAATAGGGTCACTATAGACATACAGAGCTGAAAAAAAGGTTTGCTTTGCTTGTTACAGTCATTGTCTGATGTGACTAATAATAACTGCGATAACTGATTTCACAACTTCATCCAAAAGGAACAAGATGCTGCTCATAATGAAGAAACACAGAAGTAGCCTTTCCTGAAATTGTTCTGCCACAAACAATATTGCTTTAATTTCAACTTCAAATCTAATTTCATGACAACACTGCATCCTGAGCCCAGTACCATATATCGAATGAAATCACGGGTGATTTCACAATCACACATGATCACACTGTATACATGGAATACACCATGTGATTTTGTACACGTGAAACAGGTCAGTGCTACTCACCTGGGCACCTCTGTTCCTCTCTTCACACTCAGCACCAGATCGCTCACACAGACTTCATCCAAGCCGCAGTCTTTTGAGAAGGGGATCTGAAACAATGATAGAAATTTTGAAGAATAAACCTGAATAAAACCTGTTTAAATTCATTTTTTATTGTTTAGTTTTGTATTTATTATTCTATTATCATCTGTAAACAACTTTAGAATTCTGTTTTGAAAAGTGCTATGTAATTAGACGACATTTAGTGATAGTATTTTAAGTTTATTACATGATTTCTCCCCTGCATGAAGTTGATCCTTATTTTTCCAGTTGGAAAACCAAGTGGTGTGTGCATATCTGAGAACCTGCGTGTCTTAGTGACAGTCTGTTGTTTTGAAAGCTAGTAATCATGACACTAGGCAGCGTGTACACATTGTTATTTCAAATGACTGGGCAAATACAAATACCTCAGCAAAACAACAACTAGGTTTGAAGCCTTTTTCACCTGAGCGGTTTCCTGTCCTAGAGATCTGCAAAGACTGAAAAGGTGCCAACCGCTTTGACCAATAAACTAAAGAGCTTGATTGGTGAACCCTCTTTCACTTGAGATATGGTGATCAGCCGAGTTTCAAAGCAAGCACAAAGGGACAAGACATACCATGCGTATCGTACTTACAAAGAACTCCCACGCACTGGGAGCGAACACATTGAGGACAGGGTTTGCATCTGGGCTCTGGAGACCGATATCTACCTTCAGACTGATGGAGTTGACAAAGTCTGGTGTCTCCTGTTGAAGAGACCAGGGATGGACACGTCAAGAGACCATTTCCAAAAGGCCTGATGTCTATTTGGAATAAAAATATTACCTCAAGATCAATCATGCAATACCTACAATATAGAGGACCCAGTCAGTAAAAGAATGATAATTCTGTCAAGGACTTAAGTTACCCACTATCCTTTAAAAAAACAAACAATTTGCTTTAACTTGGTTCTGTCAATCATGTTTTAGGAGTTGTGATGGCTGTGGCCATAGCTACACAATTGAAGTTACCTGGCTGCTGAGTTCTCCTTCCTGGTCTGACAAAACATGAGGTAGAGGGTGGAGCCTGGTTTTATGCAGAGGCCCAAGCCAAGGACCAGACCGAGAGCTCTGACAGCATGGGGGGGGATCAGGGTTTCTTTGCATTGAGTTTTAGTTATTGTCTATGTTGTCCTCCCCTGTGTGTGCTTATTGGTTTGATCAGCCAGTATATATGTTTCCCTCATGGCTCATTCTGTTAGGTCTGTTAGTTGAGTTAACATCTTCTTTTGTCAGCCTTAGTTTTCAGTAGAATTACGGGGTGTTGACCTCTTTTTAAGGGCCCTATAACTCTGTTAATTTGGTTGCCTTTATTTACTTTTGTTGAGTCTTTTTTGAGAAAATAATCTTTTTGAACTTTAAATCTGTGTTTCCTTGTGCCTTGACTGCTTGGTCCACGACAGGGGTAGAAGTCGTTTTTTTTCAGATGGTTGGTATTTCACATTGTAATGAAATGTATAGGACCATTGGAGAACATTGCACATGTGATCTCTGCAGGCTGTACCTGCTGTACATGCAGGTACATTGCTGTACCTACATAACAACAGGAAGCTTTCACACACTAAGGATCATATCTGGGGAAGGTTTTTCATGCTCATTAATGATTGCATGCATTGAATCACAAAGAAATTCAGTAGCTAATCTCCAATTACCTGAACATAGACTTGGTAGTCTTGGCACACAGGCGTTGATGATATTTGTACATTTCCAGAGAGGAGGCGCTCATTGTTTTTACTGAACAGTCCTCGAGAGGTCACACGTGAAGACTGCAAGTCAGCGTCCAGAGTCAAGTTGTAGGCTACACCTGAAGGAAGTAATAACGGTATATGACACAATCTTTTGACATCAGAGATTATCGTTTTTCTTAAACATTTTGTACAGGATTTACAGCAACAGAAATACTAGCTAACATATTTATATCTCGAGCTAAAGTTGGAGATAATGAGATTTACCAATGGGTCCGACGGGGTTCGTGGGCCTGAATACAGCACTGAAACAGAGGTTGGTGTTGAAACAGGAAAGCTTTCGTCCGTTAATTGCACAAGGCTTACTGAGAATGCTGATTTTATCAGGGGTGAAGGAAGCTTTAGCTGTGACGGCAGCCACACCACGGGACCTGAAAACCAAGTCCAACAATAGAAAAGGCAATAAATAAACACATTACCATCCAGGCCAGTCATGAAGTGATTGTTTCATGGATTGAACTTGATACGAGCAATAGAGTAAATAACCTTAGAAGAAACCATTAGCTCACTTCATTATCGTTCACTCTGTGTCCTTGTTTATTCCATATATCTCGTTGGCTGAACTCACCAGAGCTGGACAACTTTACCATACGCCCCAACTGAGATGTCAGGGATGGTGTCGTCATTCAGATCTCCAAAGCTGTCTAGGGACCTTCCAAAATACTGCACCTTAGGATCCAGTTTAGAGCCAAGGATTCTCTGGAAAAGATCATTGTCACTATCAATTAAATTTGATATATTTGTTTTATGAGAGACAAAATCTAGACATCATCTGCACCCAGAACTAGACAAGACTTTTAGGCTCAAAGACAATAATTAGGTTTTTCCTTCTGCATTAAGCACGACCGTTTTACTCCCTACCTGTGAGAACTGTTTTTGTAATGTCTTCTTCAGGCCGTTGTAGATGTAAACGACACCTCTCTCGTTGTCTTCTAGTGGTGCTCCAACCACCACATCGTTGTAGCCATCGAGGTCCAGGTCAGGAACAGCAGAGATGGACATTCCAAAACGGGCATTCTCAGCTGGGGACGGACCACTGAGGAAGCCCTGCTCATTCAGGATCCCCTTTGGGTAGCAAGTAAGACAGAGAATAATCAGTGTGTGAGAGCCAACCATCACGCTGTGGTTGCTTTAAATGTAAAGAAAAGTCTAAATGGAATCCATTAGGTAGTAAAAATCTTTGATGTAGTCCTCATCCGTGTCTTAACACTAGAGAGGCAAAGCAACAGTCAACTGATGGCTGCTTTGAATTTTGGAATTGAAATATCTCAACTTTCAGGAAATCCCTCCATTACTTTTCCTAGACCCACTTTCTGTACAAACCAGTGTTATTAGATTTCCTAAAATCACACAAGGAAATGGTACTTACTGTTAGACTTTTAGACCCCCTGGTTACTGTAAAGCATTCATCATTATGACTGAGTGTGAATAAAGGTGATCGCGTTCACGATCCTTTGCTCAGCAAAGCTGCACTCCACAATGTTCAGGTAACAGCGTGATGTTCTGCTCAGGTTTACCTTGGTGACAGAGAAGAGGTAGACCCTGCCCTGTTCTTTCTTCAGCTCGCTCATGAACATGGGTGCTCCGACCAGTAGGAGGTCTGACACCCCGTCTTGGTCCACATCCAGGGAGCACAGGACACTGCCAAAGTAGGACCCGATCTAGGACAAAGATTGCCTACACTTTACTGACGATGAGTTCATTTCATAGGTGCTAATCTATTTGAAGGCCTTTACTGCAAAATGTGATACATCAGATTTTAAAATATATAAATATACGTATATTTACAACCTGTTGTTTTTGATGCTTATGCCAGCAATCACTAGGTATCAGTTTATTTATTAAATTGAATATACACTACACAGTGTCTGTGGTTCTCAGTCATTCCATCTCACATAAAATGTAAAGCCAGTGCCTAAGAGTCAACAGACGAAGCAGAACCGTTATACAGAATTGGTTTATGGAGACATCAATAACATAATGCCTGTAGCAATAGTGTGGCAAAGTCATCAGTACCTGTTTTCCTCTCTCTGAGTCTATGACAGTCGATTGTTTCTGGGCATTGATGGTATAGACGACAACTTGTCCAGAGTGGTTGGAGCGAGGGGCTCCAGCAACAAAGTAGTCTGTCGACCCATCGCTCAGTGTGTTGACTGAGTAACCTGGGAAGGCCAGAAAACTAATGTTTACCAGTGGACCACTTGTGACGTGTACTAAGATAAACCATTGGCGATGTTCCATATCTTTAAATTTGATCATTTTCATGCCAAAAGAAACGAGGATTCAGTATTTCTCTTGGCAGAATGGAAAAGCCTCTCAAACAGCATCTATCATATGGCACTAAAACTCTTCCAAATTCTCACAAATTATTGACATTCTTTTAGGGGATATTCTGGGATACATTACAAAAAACACATGTCAACAAATGCTGTCATCAGTTACAGCTTCAAAACATGTTCTAAAGTCCTCTTCAGTAGTACATAGTGTCTGTCCTTGTATCGTCAGCTCAGTGAAAACATTTGAGTGAGAAGATCGTTTCAATCCAATGAAATAAACATAAACGTAAGGCAGTATCGGGGTGAAGGTGGCACCTCAGGTTACGCTACAATCTGAGCCTTTCAATGCAGAAAGAAAACACATTGGGTTTGTTCAAATACCAGCCTCAAATGCAGAAGAACAACGCCTACCCAGTAATGAGCTGTGGTTTCTGTCTTGCAGGGTTCCTTCAAAGGCCGAGAAAGGGAGGATGTCTGCTTTGGACCCTGTTTGATGGACGACAGTCCCACTCCATGCGTAGGCTCCCACTGCCCCCAGCATCATCACATTCTTAAACAGCAAAGGTACAACTTCAATCAACAGAGGATATCCTTACATGACTCTGGGTCACAGCCATCTTTGTCTCTGCTCTGGGTGCCAGACTGAAATAGTGTCCTTTGCTCTTCTTCCCAGATCAGGAAACCTCAACATAATTTTGATATCAAAGTGGTTGCACAACTCATGGTGTCCCCAGTTTAATTAAAACAAATGGTTATAAAGACAGGAGCTATGATATTCCTCTGCACCTTGCAATGTGAAGACAGGCTAAACTCCCCGTCAAAGTTTCACAGATAGAAGTTTTAGAGATGCACTAGGCACTGCTCTGTACCTGTTTGCTGGAGTAGTGAGCGCTGAATCCCACCTGGGACATCTCCATCTTGAAGTTGTCAGCCCCTTTTCCAGTGCCTTGTGGGAACAGAAATACAGAAACAGATTAAGTATTTCAGACGAGCTGCAAAATGGGTATGAAAGAATGCCACTGTGTCTTTCTTTGATCTGTCTTGGGATCTTCCTCAATGACAGACGTGTTTTGACATGCCTGCGCGAAACTCTTTGAAAAGAGCCCTTGAAGTACAGTATGAATAAGCGTGCAGTGTCTTACTCAAGTAAATTATATGTATGTACAACAGGAAGGGGAAATAAATAATACGCACCCTCTATGTTGAAGATGCGGTTTCCCAGTGCTCCAGCAATCGTAGAAAGGGCAGCCTCTTCGGACACATTGAAGAAGTACTTTTCTGTGGGTGAACTGGCAATGGACTTGATTTCTTTTATTAGGTTTTCAGTGTCAATGCTGTTTCTGATGTAGTATCCTAGGACCTAACCACAAAACCATAACAAATGGGAAATCAGCGCTTACATCAGTTAAAAATACGTTACATTCCTGTTTATTACATTATTACATTAAGTTTTATTACATTTTCAACTAATTTAGAGGGACATTTTTATTACATTTTGACAACATATTCCTTCTGACAGTTATTACATATCACATATCATTACTACATGCTCTGATCAAAAGGAAATGGGGCCTATATCAGTTTCTTGGTTTATCAAATGGCTACGTACATCGCTTCATGTGGGGTTTAAACAAATATCAAAACATCATCGCTACTATACTGTACAAATGTTATGATGAGAGTCGGAGAGAAAAGGTACAGTGGGTGCCTACACAGGTTATCACTTACAGCAATACCAAAGCGGGTAATTCCTTGTTTCTCACAATCCTCGATGACGGATTCCCTGAATGCCTCATCATGGGATTCCCCGTCAGTGACGACCACCATCACCTTGGCAGCACCCAGACGACCACCATTATCCAGATGGAAGCCCCATTGACTAAGAGAATGGACACAAGTTACACAGTCTTTTCACTATTGATTTCAAAGCTACTATGACAAAACCTGAAAGGATTATGATTTAAGATTGTTGAAAACTGCAGCTTCCTAGTTTACAGGTAAATATATAAGTAGATATCCATAAAAATCATTCACTGTAAATCAGATAATATTCAATTTAAAAAAGCAAACAGCCAGATAGACAAATAGACAAAGAGACATACTAACAAACAAATAAATAAATAAAAATAATAAACACACACATACATACACACATGCACACATAAATAACAGACAATATTATTGCAATACCAACCTGGCATACTGGATTGCGTGGAATGTATTGGTAGAGTGGCCATACATCTGTGTGATTCTGGAGGCTGCAGCTATCATGTTATCTTTGGTTTTGTAGTCACTCAGTCTGAATTCAAATTTGGGATTAACTGCATACTGAATGACGCTGACCTGGCATGATGACAAACGGTGTGATAAAGCACACAAAGATGTCAGGGACAAGAAGTCAAAATGGCAAGTGGATGAATTGTCTCAAGTTTATGCCTAGCTTTATCTCTACTTAAATTTCCTGTGGTTGGTGGTTTCTATATTGTTACACTGCTGTCATTTCAGAGCCTCTGGAGTATAACGTTACCTGGGTGCTTTTTGGCCCAATGTCTAGCGCGGGTATTAGTTTCTGGAGGAACACGTTCATTGGAGCCCAAGGATAAATGCTGTTGGAGCCGTCCAAAACAATCACAATGTCCATAGGACCTCCACATGCTGGAAATGTCATGAGGCAGACATACATGTCAGTAGCAGCATGATGAATGGCGATGAGATGAGGGAGTTACTCATGCTGAGACCACAAAACCATGCAAAAGACACTGACACTTAACAAACAACGGTGAGATTTGAATGCAGTGGTTATAAGGATACCTCAACATTTTGAGCACCATTTTATTCACTTGACACTTGCAAAAACAAAAAAGCTAAGTACAAAAAGCTGCATTGTGTCAAAAGTTTGTACAGTTTTCCTTCAGTCTCCCCCCAAAATGTGTCTTTAGCATTGTGCTTGTTGAAGGGGCATTGCTAACCACAAGTTGAGCAGTTATTAGCTTGTTAATAACCCCATCATGTTAAAACCAACTCCAACTCAGCATGTCAGGTATCCCTTTAAGCAGACGGCATATACTGAGAAATGCTTTGTCTAATTGAGTGACAGCGGTCTTACTTTGGATGGCCGGGGAAAAGGCTGGTTGAGGTTTGAAGAGGGGACTGATTCCTGCACATACTCCTGGGTAGTAGTCCTGACTGCCACACTGCTGAGCCCACAGAGGACCACACGTCTGTGCCACAAGACCACAGAAGAAGAGTGAAGAGACTTACAAACGTTCAAATCTTACGGTGCCTTCAATGCGCCCTGTAAGTTCCTACGTCTGCCTTCAGTAGTTGTAAATATGACTTGTTTTTGAGTGCTTTTGGTCAGAAATAATAGCACATTGAGACCTGCAACAAATGTAGTTTTGAGTGGCTGTTGTTAATTAATTTATTAAATAAAAGATTTTACCGTACGTTGATGTGGCTTACATGCTCTCCTCCACCTAAACATCACATCTCGATCAGAAAATCCCAACTTTCCCTGTCGTATTTATCACTTTGTTGGGCTAATATGTTGGGCGCTGATCTTGTAATTACAATGTTTCCGACAGCAATTGAAGGCAGCATTAATATTGCATGTATATCTTTATTTTGAAACTAAAATATGTACTTATTTTTGATAAATACATTTCTTGTCTAATGTGTTTGATAATGTATTCTGATAGTTGTTTTGAGGGATACATTTTAAAGTAATTGCACACTCTCACTCTCTATCTCTCTCATGAAGGTGCGCCCACACACACACACACACACACACACACACACACACGCACACACACTTACCATCAAACCATTGATCGAGGGCATCCGGGTGAGAGTCAAACCCAGACTCATGTTAATGTTGATGTTTCTGACGTCTGGTATACTAATCGAATCTGTGAAGATATTGACAAAGGTGATGAATTTGCTGTAACTGTTATATTACAATTTAGTTTTATATCTGTTAAAGCTCAAATACTGATTTTTTTAGCCAATGTTTATAAATATAACAGACTCATCCTGAGGTATAAATATACTGTCAGTTTTTGCATCAATATCTTAATCAATTTTAGGGTTAAAAACATGAATGAAAACAGTAGTGGGTGACAGTGTTGCGACATGGGGCACCTTTTAAGTTCTGTTAAGGCATTCTATACATATCTATGTTCTATCCATATGTTTAGTGGTGAAGGTTAAACAACAAAACTCCAGATCTCACCCTGAAGATTGAGCTTGTCACAGCTGCTTTTGGACCCTGAGACTGGACACTTATAAACATCCCCTTTCCTGTTTCGACTGAAACCACTCCATGGAGCACCAACCAAGAGCCTATAGAAAAGAAGGCAATATTCACTTCTTCCTCACTCTCATAAACAGTCGCTGCAAGAGAGGCATTTCTGGATGGTTTTGTGTACAGTGCACTGCGGGCTGTATATAGTTTAATGGGGCTCAGCCAATGCTACTTGATGGAAAAGAATAAATGAGTATAGTCTTTTCTGCAGATGCTGAGA
This sequence comes from Monocentris japonica, assembly GCA_900323365.1. Taxonomy (NCBI): domain Eukaryota; kingdom Metazoa; phylum Chordata; class Actinopteri; order Trachichthyiformes; family Monocentridae; genus Monocentris; species Monocentris japonica. Next base: position 24,768 of record OOFE01006434.1, read on the forward strand.
CAAAAAGTCAAGTCATTCCTTAGCTCACGTATATTTAGTTTTCAAAGAAATATAATTTCTTCCAATTTGGACAACAAACTTCCTTGCAGCAGGAACAGCTATGAAATACTGATACAAAGGCGATGCAAAAATGTACGTAAATATCAGCCAATATGTCTGTCTGGCTCTATTCTGAACAGGGAGAAACAGGTGGGATACGTCATTTGTTTATATTTTTTAGAAAACAGGAAATAGGAATTCAGAGAGCAAACATACAGCTTTCAAAAGGTGTTACTGTAGCAGTTGACATCAAAATTAATACTTTTGATCTACAAGCACCAGTAATAGCCATGTGCCAGTGCAAGACATATGTACCACTATGTCAGTCTGGTTGTATTCTGAACAAGGCACAGGATTCTATATTGCTTAAATATTTGCAGGAAACAGGATTTTGCAAGTTGAGCATACACATAGCATCACCTGTATGTTCCTCATGTTTGACTGTTGCTTGCTCATGGAATATTGATGCGGAATATACACTCAGTGGCCATTTTATTAGGTACACTTCCTTGTTTACGCAAACAACTCACACCTCCAGACAGTGAGTTATGTGACAGTGACTCAGTATATAAAGCATGCGGACAGGGTCAAGAGGTTCAGTTACTGAGAACTAAACCTTAGAACGGGCAGGATGTTATGATGTAAGCTACTTTGAACGTGGTATGATCGTTGGTGCCAGACATACCATCTTCCTCCATCTCAAAAATGGCCCCCTGGGAATTTCCCGCACTACAGTGTCTGGAGTTTACAGAGAAGGTTGTGATCAACAAAAACACAAAGTCATTGGCAGTGGGGAAAAAAGTCCTTATGAATGAGAGAGGTCAGAGGAGAATAGCCAGACTTGTGTGTCACAAGTGTGTAAATAAGATCTCAGTACAACAGTGATGTGCAGAAGGGAATCTCAGAAGGCACAACTCATCGAACCTTGGTGTGGATGGACTACAGCAGCAGAAGACCATGCCGGGTTTCACTCCTGTCAGCTAAGAACAAGAAGCTACAATGGTTTCTGAATCCTGGTTTCTGTTGAGACATGCTGATGGCAGGGTCAGAATTTGGTGTAAGCAGCATGAATGGATGCATCCTGTCTGGTGTCAACAGTACAGGCTGGTGGTGGTGTAATGGTGCTGGGAATTAGGCTAGTACCAAGTGATCCACAGTCTACCCTTTATCAAATGGATGCTTCCAGCAGCACCATCATCTCAAAATGGTTCCAGGAACATGACAGTGACTTCAGTTTAGCCCCCAGATCTCATCCCAATAGAGCACCTTTGGGAACGTGATGTTCGCTGATGTTTGCTTTCGAGTCAGCATGGACCAAGATCCCTGTGGGATGTTTCCAGCTCCTTGTTGAATCCACGTCTCAAAGAATTCAGGCTACTGGCTAGGTGCACTTGCTTTACTCTGTGGTAAATGGCTTGATCTCCATATACTCAATAGTGGTGTCATCATCTTTCTAACCTTTACTGCTATGACTGTGTAACTGACCATCCAAGAAAAGCCTGGACAGGACATTTAATTTATGATGGAAACATGGATCAAAGCCATGCAGTTGACAGAACAGGCTTACAGAAAAACATGCTTGTAATGGCAGTATCACTACACTTGCTCTCACTGACATGACTAGGATTAAGGAAAGAAGTTCAGACTGAAAGTAAGGCAAAAAAAATCACTTCTTCTGTCATCAAACTATGACTTGGGGGATGACTTGCATTCCTACCATTTGTCTTGATGATTTTGCACTTGTTGGACTGTGTAGCCAAACTCTTCGCTTGCCGGCCCGCTGAAGATCTTGGCATCTGCAGTGCCTACGTTGAAGGACTGTGAGTCACAGATTCTGTCAACTGGAGAAAAGAGATAAGATCACTTGACAATGGCAGTTAAGGGTTACAGCAATACTTCAACATTAACTTCAAGTAGTTCTCTTTAGTTGTAATATAGAGACCCTGGTCATAACCTGGGACAATACATGGGTCACATCTAAAGGAAAAGCCCTTCAGATCGACAGTTAGTTTTGTAGTGTGGTTGTTCCGGGAATGGGACATCATAACTTTTAACTTGAAAGTGTCCAGGAGAATCGGCAAAAGGATTTTATTTCACAATTAATATCTGGTGTCATGTAAGATTTTAGGAGAGAGGTGTGATGTTTCCAGCCAGCCTGACTTCCCCCTTTGAGTCAGGGGGGTGTTTTTTGTGTCTGAATCATGTAAACCTTTTTATCACCACATCTGCCTGAGTCATGAAGTCAAACAGACACAAAAAGTATATGCTCTTTTTCTGTCCATTGCTGACCTCATTCACACCTTCATTTCATCCCATCTAGACTTTTGTAAGGCATTACACACATGCCTTTGGCAAAAGTCCCTCTCCAGTTTGCAAGTAGTGCAGAACGCAGCCGCTAGACTTTTAACTAACTCAAAGAAAAGAGACCATATTACCCCTTCAGTTAGTTTTAGAATTGATTTTAAGGTCCTACTTTTAACCTTTAAGGCTCTACATGGTCTGGCCCCCAGTTATATCACTGACCTTCTAAACCACCATGAACCTGACAGTAACCTGAGATCTTCAGGCAGGGCACTTTTGACCGTCCCTAAATCCAGACTAAAGACCAAAGGTGATCGGGCTTTTGCCATTAGGGCTCCCACTCTTTAGAACGCCCTACCTGAAAATCTCAAGTCAGGAAAATCACTATCATCAAATCACTTCACTTCTCAAAACGCACTTTTATGAAAAGACCTTTTGTAATATGTGTCTTCTTTTTGTTCTCATTTTCTTGTTTTATTGTTGTCACATGCATATTTGACCTCGGATTTTATTTTGTATTTATATGTCTTAAACTTTAACCTTTTCTTTTTTGTGTGTTACTACTGTGTGTTACTAACGTTTAGTCTTATGTCCTGTTAAGCAGTTTGTAACTATGTTTTGAAAAGTGCTATACAAATAAAGTGTATTATTATTATTATTATTATTATTATTTATTGATGAAGTGAAAAGGCTTGCATTAATAGCTGGATCTCTTGTGTGTGTTTCTACAGACACAATCCAAAATTCAAATACAGCCATGGACACCCTCGGGACATGGAATTTGCCTCTCCTACAGCCCTGCTGCAGTAACACTGTTGGACCCACAAGCCTATACATGCAGCTACAAGCCAGGCTTTCCTGCAATCAGGATCTTCACTAGAACACCCTGCTGCCACGCCTGTTTACCTGGCGTCCATAAAGTTGCACTTTGCCTCCTTCTGGGACTCTACACATTTCGGAAGCCCACCTATTATTAAAGGTGTGCTGCTTCTAGAAAGGCTCTATTGCGTCGGGCCATTCATTTTAGAGTAGACAGGAGCACGTTACGTGCACGTTAGTCTTATCTCCTCTGTAATGTTTAGTAAATAACGAACTTTGTCTTATTTAATCCATGTGATCTGACTGGGAAGTGTGTGGTTAATGGCACAGAACTGAATGTAATCATTGTAGCCCAGCAAGGTGACATGAACTCTTTTTAAAAATGAGAACATTTCTATACAGAACCATTAACTCAATTGGGCGTGTTACTGACAGTAAAAGCGCACTCATCCAGTGTCCTGGAGTGTTCATTTAACGTGACTATCACCCGTCTTTCTCTTTTAGATTCAATGCTATACAACCATGACGTCCAAACGACAGTCAAAACCTGCCAACCTGATTCCAATTCTTGAAATAACAGGATATTTGGAGCAATCATTTACAGACCCCAAACTGCATCGGTAGAATGAGCCGAGCTCGGAGCGCATCACGGTGAAAACGACTGAAATGCAGTGTGTGATTTTTCCCTCCCTAAAGAAGTTCAGTACTTACTTATGACAAGTAAAGCGAAGAAGATGTTCCTCCCGAGGTATTCCATCTTCACCTTTATTCCATTTGTGTGGGATGATTAAATGTATCCGCACTTGTCAAAGTTGTGGCTCTACAACCTTCATCCACAGAGACGGCGGTGACGTCCCGGAACGTCTTCCAAATAAGGACTGGGGCTCTGCTGGATACTTCCTTGTATTATTTAGGAAAACCAATAGACCTGCCGATCCACACTTTTACTCGGGATTTTCTAACATTGTGAAATCTGCAGCGAAGTTCTCTTTAATTGCTCGAAGAGTCCAACTGGGTTAGCAATCCACACGAATAACACCTGAAGAAGAGCTTCAATAACAGGTGCATGGCAGATTCAGTAGTCTGCAAGTTGGTTTAGTCAAAAGAAAATCTAAGAGTCCAAGCCATTTATTGCTTTGAATGTGATAAACGAATCTTAAAATCAAAACGGAGTTTAAATGGAAGCCAGTGGAAGGTACACAGCAAAAATCTTCAGTGTAATTTAACTCTGAGAGTGTAAAATTAAGTAAAAATGTCAGTGTTTCTGTAAGTCCACACCCATCAGAGTTAATTAACACGTCTGGTAGTTTTGAACAGCAGCCTCAGAGTCTGCTCTATGAGTGGACAAACACTCTAGTCAACACTTGTCCACTCCAAATAAAGTTCACTGAAAAATCAACACTTATTAACACTGGATAATTTGCTGTGTAGCTCAATGGGACTTGAATCATCTCTCATCCTCCTCTTACTTCTAATCAAAACCCGAGATTCTGCATTCAGAATAATAGTTCTACTTAAAATATATATAAAGTATGAAAAACGTATACATAGTGTGGGCCAAAGCGTAGGACAAATGAAAGTTGAATAGAAGTTCTGCTATCAAGCATGTTGAAATTAAAGCGCAACATTTTTTTGGGCGCAAAAGGAAGAATAAGTTGATGTTGTTGGTATGATAACATCAGTCACTGACAACACAAATTTGATTTAAAAATAACCCAAAAAACAATCAAAGCTTTTTCTTTACTGGGAATTCATAATGTAGAGACTTACAATGGCAATATGAGTCAGAGAAAGGACAGGATGTCAGAGAATGAACCCCGCCATGAACAATTGAAGGATGTTTTATCATAACTCAATCCAAAATGCCTTCTATTCATTTTGAAAAGAAATGCTAGCTGATGCTCAGTGTTCAATATTTTAAAAACATAGGTGATTGCATCCTTGTAAATGCTACTATTTTGTAAGTAAAGGGCTCACAATAGCTAACAACTTCAATAATTGTCAATATTGAGATTTACTTACTTTCCAGCACTCATTGTATTAGTTGTAGTAGGCCTATGTGGCCTTGCAGTGATGTTGGGCTGCTGTTGCCCTGGTAGGTTGACACCTAGTAATCATCACTAACTATCCTCTCATCGACCTGACTGTGGATGGAGTGTGTGTGTGAACTGATGAAAGTCAGAGCAAGGTGTTCTGGGTAAAGATTGGACATCTGACTCTTAACAAACTCAAATCTGGCAGAGTGTCTATTAATTGTGAATCGATTGGCTTCAATACTACAAGTTACCACTTCCCCTCTCCTGCCCCAACATGATGAACAAAGAACCTCATATCCTACACTACAGTCATATAAACACACACCAAATAGTCCACAGTCTAATAAAAGGGATGCCTCCTCAGCTGTCTTTGCCTTTTCAAGTACTGTAGGTCAAGTCAAATCTCAAATCACAACTATGAATTTAGTAAACTGGGCGTACCCTGCAAGCTGCTTCAAAATTACTAACCACAAAATTGATAATGGCTCGCAGTAGCAGTGTTTTTTTGGGATTGGCTAATTTCTTTCACAAACCTTTCTACTGGATTGAGGCCATGCCAGCAGTTGTGAGGCTCATACAAGCCTTGTTAAGACTTGTTATTGATCATATGTTAGATCTGTTCAGTTAAAGCACTTCAGTCAGTATTAGTGGCCTGAATGACATTATTCACTCACTGACTGATCTGTCCAGACAGCCTCACATGGACGTCACCTAAATACTTTGACTGTTGCACAATGAACACATTTTAACATTTGTGAATTAGTGATTTGGATCATCTTCCAGAGAGCATCCAGATGCACTGGAGTCTTTGGCACAAAATTGTCTTTGTCTGAGATTTCAGTTCAGGCCGTTGATCTTCAGACCCCTAGTGAAGTGATTCATTCAATTTGTTCAATGCAAGTGATTCAGTAGTTTGGGCTGGCCACAATGAAACAATGTGTCAACTGTCTGAGCAACTGCGTTGCTAACCCATTCATCCACTGCCCAGTTTGTTCAGTCATGATTCATGTGGAAGTCATCCGGTGGGCTGGAGTACCTTGAGTATTCAAAATTAACAAGTATTTGTAAGTCTTTGTGGCCTAGTGAGTGATATGGACCAGTTCCTCCAGAGGCATGTGTATTCCTGTCTAATGTTGATGTTGAAGTTATTAATTTGTGAGGTGGTCATCACTACTTGGTTACTCAAGAGATATCAGTCCACACACTGCATATGCTGACAAGGTCAAGTTCAAGAGTTTTATTGGCCATTTGCAAAAAGTACAAGCACAGGCACATTGGATTCTTACTCCTGATCATTCTGCCAGCACTCAATATTTCAATAACAGTATAGCACAGTGAACGTAAAAAAAAAAGAAAAAGGACATATATATATATAGAATACATACATAATGTCAAGTCCGCCCATGATTGTGTGAAATTAATAAATATATCTGTAAATCTGTCAACATCTACAAGTATGTAATATAGCTATGAATAAAGTGAATAAAGTGGTACCAATAAAGTGTACCACTTTATTGGTACCACTTTATTCACCTTATTCAATGAACACGTGAACAGTGCAGTACTCATGTTATAGACTGGCTGTTAAATTCCTCCTGCACTGACTGTACTGCATTTCTTCATTCATCTGCATCCCTCCTCCACTATTAAGATTGGGCATGAGGAGAAAACACCTCGCTTCCTTACAACTTTTTGTAGCTAATTCTGTAGCTAACGGTGCCTGTAGCCTATTTTCAGTTATGCCCCTACATAAGGAAACACTGTCATTAAAAACCACCAGTGAGGAGGATCATGAATCATTTGAAGCTGGCTGGGACGTTTGTAGATATTTTATGCTTGCAGACTCAAATATCTATACTGTGTGTTAACTTTCTCAAAGTTTACATCAAAGTGGTGCTTTGGAAGCGCTTCCCTAATTATCGCAAACTAACTTCTTTTTCCTAAAAGCGTAAACCTCTCCATTTCTAGTTTTCTTAGACTTTTCATAATCATGCACATTCCAGAAATGCCATTGATGTTGTTTTTTCTCTGTTTTTATGCAGAAATTCTCAAAAGCTTCTTCAGTCTTCAGGGTCAATCTCCTCTTCATAGTAGCGTCTCTGAACATTAGGAGGAGCTGCATTTGAATCACTGATTTTGCTTTTTTTCAGACAAATGTGTTCCTGTGTAGGGATACATGGCTGTTTGTGTTACTAATAAGTAAGTTAAAGACCACAACATATGTGCAGATAGATGAATACCAGGCACACACACAGTTCTGACTGAGTGCATAGTAGGAGCAAGCTAATCCCTCTTTCACACCCATCTGCTGACCAGTGTGAAACTATCCCCTGTTGTATTATGGACCAGACAAACACATCCACCGGGCTCAGAGAGGCTCACGAGTCAGTGACTGCACACTGACCTGGTGGTCACGTGACCTGGGTGAAGTTGCCATCCAGTCACATGACCAGAGACATGTGGTCAGTGTTATAGGGCTTAACATCTACAGGTTCTGGTGCGTCTGTACGGGTGCATTTCCTGGCGTGGGACCGATCCAATATTCCTCAAGAGGAGGATAAAACAAATGGTTTGCAGATTACAATATCAGCCATATGTAATATGAAACCTCATAAGTTATGGGATATTCTGAAACAATGTTTTAGACACACACACACACACACGCTCACAAACACAAATCTATCAAAACTGAGATTTAGTGGGGAGTAACACCCCATTAAAGAATTCATATGTTCACATGTTGGTCTGGAGAAGAGCTAGAGCAGCTCAAAAGCTGCTTATAGGCAATAAATTGGAGACAGACTTTGTGGACCCGTAGAATGTTTGTTTCCCAAAGATGATCTTTCATCTATAGCAGTAACCACTGGCAGATGCTTACAATTTATTTAAGGGCATCACAATTCCAAAACATCAAATTCTGAAGCACAGTGAAGCAGTAAGCCAAGAATATTCTGCTTTGTATTGGAAATATGATGAGACAACCACATCAAAATGTGCTGTCTAGCTTCAAATGGAGTTCCATAACTCTAATTTTCATTTTGGACACCTCATTTATTTGAGCCAAAGATATATCTACACATTGCCGCTTCTATATGTCCTTTAATATACTGGCTTGGAATTATGATAGAGAATGCTATATTCAACTTATGCTTAGTGTTGAGATGTACAGAACAATGGAGCCATCTCACTGTAGCGAGCAAGAAAATAGCTGTGGTGTGTCACTGAGTATGACTGTCATTTTCCTCAGTACCCTAGCAACCACTAAGAATTTATAAGGCCAGTTTTAACCCAGATGACAAATGTGGTGTCCATTTCTGACAGGTCAACTAGGAAATTCCCCATCTCCACTTTATGTGGGAAAGGTAGCGGTATAAACCAAGGAATGGAGTGTAACTGGAAATCTCTTAGGTAAGAGAAGCAGGCTCAAATTGGGAGTTTGTCATCTGAATCCTTGGACTCGCTGGGAGAATCTGGGCAGGGGAATTACAAAACCGAAACGCTTGCCATCCTCAAAAACTACTGTAGCTAAAGATAAAACTACTCCAGCACTCTTGAGCAAAGCACATGCATGCTAAGCATACATCCTTGGGTGAATAAAGATTTAAAAATACACTAGATTTGCAGACATTAACCTAGTATGTAAGTTTTAGTGTCAACATGATGACATTTGACAGTGAGTGACTGTAGAAGAGTCTTATAATTTTACTCTACTTGGTCACCAGGTGGTGGTATAGACTAAAATAAAAGCTGCACAGCCTTATAGATTTGAACCAGATCATACTTCATAACTAATGTTACTAACGAATGTTTTGGGCCATCACGAGGGACATCTAGTCTTGTTTTACCATTCTGGAATCAAGTAATTACTATTTTTTTTTTTTTTCAATTGCTATATATCTTAAAACTACTTAATGCTTTCTCGATAAATTTTGATTCATTGCAAATTTAAAGCTCTTCAAAACTTAGATTTTAACTTATACAACACTAATTTGAAACTACCTTATTTCAACTGATAGATTTATACTGCACATAAAATTGAATAGTTGCAAACCATGTTATGTTTAGGAAGTATGGAACCAAAATACCATGTCCATGGCCGATGTCCATCACGTGCTGAAGTATGGCTAATGCACCCTCTGGATATAGCACAACTAATTTACAAACATAATTCAGTGTAGCAAATAGTAATCAGTTTTATTGATTTTAATTTTTCATGATTTTTCTATGATGAACCAGATAGTGTATCCAGAAAGCCATAAACCCATGAATCAAATACTCCTCCAGTATGGCAGCCCAGGCAAACTTGACACAAATCCGTAAGCACTGTAAATTCTTTACTTGAGTAAAGGTGTTTAAAGACTATAACACGATCATTGTTTTGCTGTTTACTCTCAACACATGGCATACATTTCCAAACATGATGCACTGCCAATGGTTATCACTATGACTTAAGAATCACCTGTGATTTGATTACAAACAGATGATGTTTGCAAACTAAGATGGCCCTGATGTGATCAAATGGAAGATTACTCGTAAAAGAAATGCACTAATTTGTTACTGGAAAGTGTTGCATAGACACAAAGTCACCAGATGATGGCAGAGTTAGTTTTGTTTCTTGACAGAAAAAATAACACTACTCGGGAGCAGGGTAGGGCAGATTACTTTCAAAATACGATCTGTTGTAATTTACTGATTACCCACTTAAAATGGTTATATATCTTTATATCTGATATCTTTAGAAGTCCTGAAATGGACAATTTATTCCAATTTACACTGTAATTTGTACAGTGATGTTATCATGATCCACAAGTATTGCTCACCATGACGTAAAATTGTTTGAATTCATAATCTCACAATCAGAATGCTCTTTTCCTTTAAATTATGAGTAATCCAACCCAGTAAATCACTATTTTTTCCAAAAGTACCTGTATCTGATTTTAATGTAGTATTGTGATGCCCGACTGCAGTGAAATGTACAGTGCACAGGGTCTATGTAAGAGAATTGGGTTGCCATACTGTTAGGGGTCAACAACTTGAAGATTTGGATTAGGCTGGAGGTTTAGATAACAGCTGGAAAGATATAGGTAGGAATTATAGTTGATCTGGAGGCACATGGGTCAAATTTATTGGTGACTTGAGGGGATATACAGAGGGTGGACAAAATAACTGTTCAAGTGAACTTGAACTTTTAAGTTACTTCATCACAATTGCAAAAGCAGCTCCACAGGAGAGTTGTGACGTTGAATGCCAATTATCAGAATATGTCACCTCTAAAAGTGGTCAGACAATCACCACTTTTAGATGTGACATTTTAAAGCAACATGAGGCAACTAGCAGAGTTAGTTGGCCCAAAGCTGGTGCCTGAATTGCAGGTGCATTTGTCACAAAAACTGCTAAATTTTAAGTGTTAGCTTACGGTTGCCTGTAGCATGCTAGCAGACATTATATTTGCTAATAGCATGGTTGCTCTGACTGAATGGAAAGGTATCAACTGGGACCCAACATCTACCTCATGATTAACACACATGGAAATATGTGAACATATATATATATATCATGATTAGGACAGGAGTTACATAGGATAGCATAAATGTGGTAGCCGGAGTGAGTTGGGACACACTGTTCTCAGCTCTTCAGGCAAGCCAGAAGTGTCAGCCGTCCCATTAGCTTATTGTTGAAATAAAAAGTGAAGTTGAGTAATATTGGGAAGTAGGGATAAGCCTGAGCATAGGTACGGGGTAGTGCAGGATAGTATGTGAATGCCAAACATGGACAAACTGCATCGGCAAAGAGAAACAGTGGTCAGGATTGTTACTCAACACCACAAAACTATTGCCTCAAAATTTACCACAGAATTGAATCAACACTTCTGTTACAGTCTCAACAAACACTGTAGCGATTGATCTTCACAGAGCTGGTACTTATGTCAGGGCTGCCATTCAAAAACGCTTAGTTTCCAAGGGCAACACACAAAGCTGCATAATATGGTGTTAGGAGCACAAAACCTGGATCCCTGAGCAACGAAAAAGTCTGGGGAGTCGTCTTTCACCCTTTTTCCTACATGTGGAGGGATTTATGTCTGGAGAAAGCCCAAGGGTGCCTTCACCTTCAACCCACAGTCTGTTGCCAACTGTTAGAGCCATTTGGTGGGAGTCATTAGGTCTGATGATTGCTCTGCTTGGTCATATGACAGCCAAGCAATACATTTTATTTGCAATTTTACACCCTGTGATGCAAACACTGTTTCCTCATGATCTTCACATGTTCCAAGATGTTAGTGCCCCTATACACATTGCTTAACAAATTGCAATTTTATGAACACCGACATCAAGTTTAACTCCTTCAGTGGTCTACCGGATCACCAGATCTAAACATTATTGAACCTTTATGGGAAGTTCTGGAGCACAGTGTGCAAAATAGATGTCCTTTCATCCCTCAAAGAACTGGAGGCTTTCTTTCTTTAAGAAAGGTCCAATATCCTTCCAAGGAGGACAGAAGCAGTTCTGACGGCAAACGGTGGCCCTTAAGAAGTGCATTCATATATTGGTAGGTGTTTGTTTTCCCACCTGTTGTGGGCGAGAATGATGCATGGGTCAAAACACAAGTCTTAATTTGAGTCAGTACTTTAACCTCCCAGTCATTGTGTAACTTCACATCAAATACATTTCTGGAGCCAAAACATCAGTCTGGCCCTGCCAAATACTTACAGGTTGTAGTGCATCTCCTCACTGTGCATCTCCTACATTTATGAACAAAAGCTCAAACACAGATCAAACAAATAAATCTTAAATCATAAAGAATTTATTGCAGGCAAACAATACTTTACATATACTAATATTTACAAACTATAAAACAACATTCCTTTTTATGGGTTCCATAAATTGCTGGTAAACAGTCTTTAAGTCTGGAGTTAAAATCAACCCCTGTTGCAGTTGAGCATGTCACACTGACTGTTATAAAACTGCAAGACGGGTAAATATTTAAAGCTACATTCAGCAAACAAATTGGATTCAGACGCATACCATTCTCAGAATTGTGAAACATATTCTACCAAACCTAACTTTAATTTTCTTAAAATATTAAGATCCAAACCCTCAAGGAAGAGCGAAAAAAACAAAACAAAAAGGTTTTGCCTAGATTTACTGGCCAGTTTGTGGCTGAATTTCAGTGACCTCTTAGGAGAACTACATCAAAGTGACGGATTTGTAATGAATAAATAGCCTTGAATATAGGGTTGTATATTGGCAAACAGATCAGACACAAATTCAGAGCCCTGGAGAAAAACATCTTACTGCCTATACACTGTATGTAAAAAAAAAAAAAAAAAACAAGCATCCATCTACAGAGCATTTTCTCGTAAGATTTTCCATCTCCAATATTTTGTACCTGTGTCCTTTGCAGTGACCCTCTGATGTGGTGTTCTGGCCCAAAGTTATTTTTGCTTCAAAATAAAATAAAGTTAGTATTAAAACAAATTATGCACACAAGAACTCTCCAAACTCACAGCACACAGTTTCCCTCTGGGCGGAAAGAAGTGTTTCTGAAAGAATTAAAACAAGTCAGAAAAGTCTGAATACCTCAACTGGGAATAATTGTCCAATCGATTGTCCCCCATTTTCTAACCAACATCGTAAGAAAAAAAAAAAACAAGTGCTATGCACAGCTTTTTGCTAAATTGCTTGTTTGCGGTAAAATACAAGCATAAACATATCCACTGCCAGTTTTCTTTGACATTTCCCTATCACAAACATTCCAGCAAGTTGAGTAGGAAAGGTACTGTATGTGCCAGTTCAGTCTCTCGCAGCTCTCACATTCATGTCATTGTCGTTGTTTTCTCTCTGATTCTAAGCAGAAATTCTCAAAAGCTTCTTCAATCTCAGGGTCCATCTCATCTTCACTGGATCTGTAAACATAAAAAAAGAATGACTGAGTCATTGATTTCACTTTTGCTTCTAGACCTTTCAGACAAATGTATTCCTATGTAGGTCTATGTGGCTGTTTTGATCTTTGTGGTAACTGATCATTCAACCTTTATTTAAGTCTGTGGGATAAACACACCCTATGTGCAGGTGCATGCAGACACGCACACACACACACACACACACAGTTCTGAATGAGTGTATAGTAGGAGAAAGCTAAGCCCTCTTTCACATCCATCTGCTGACTAATCTGAATCTAAGGCCCAGGTTCCCCCTGTTGCATTGTGGGCCAGTCAGTCACATCAACTATGCCCAGAGGGGCCCACAGGTCAATGACCGCACACAGATATCGTGGTCATGTGACCTGGGTGAGGTTGCCATCCAGTCACATGACCAGAGATGTGTGGCTAGAGTTTAACTTCTATAGTTTACTGTCAAAATGAAACCATGACAGATTGATGGACAGCCCAGATAATTCCAGATAATCTTGGTCAGCAGTAAGTAGCACTTTCTTTGCCAGGTGCTTGAATTTCATTTCATTTGGCCATACCCAGCATATGACAATGGCCTCAGTTAGGTGACCCTTGTGACCCCGAGGGCATTACCTGATTGTCTCTACTGAGTAGCATTCTACTAACATTGGTGAATTTTCCAGGGCCATGAAATCACACATTGTCTTGGATACAGCGATGCTATTGTCTCATGTGGAAAGCCCAGATGTACTTAATCTATTTACATCGATCAAATGAAAACAGATTTAGAAATTGTACAATCGTACAACAAGTTTGTCTTGAGATACAAACAACTGTATACATGAGTGCAATAATCAAGATGGATATTTACATTTACAGGTTGTTTTTTTTCTTGCCCACACCTGCCATAGTTGGTGTGTTTAATTTCCCCAGTGTCCTCATTGAATGACACTATGAATTATAGGCAATTCCTTCTGGAAAGTCTGCTAAAAGGGCTCCTAAAATCTAAAATCTCCTAAAGCCTGTGAGCCCGTGAGACCAGACTATCCAGATTTGGCCTACTAGAATAATCCCATGTCATCACTGTGACTACATGCTTAGTATGTGTACTCACGAGTCATTTCCATTTTCATCAAAAAGGTCAGGGAAATAGTCCTCCCGGTCCAGAATCTCTTGGTATTTCTCAGAATATTCTGCAAAAGCAGAGAGACCAACATGCAGGCTTATAGGTGGGCGCAACACAGCTGCAGTGGTGGGTGAGATCCACTTCATCAATGACTAGGCTGAGGTGAGTTACCAGTGCCAGGCAAGCAGATGCAGCATGACGAAAGCGAAGAATACAGTTATAATTTCATTATCATAATAAAGAACAGATTCTGGCTATTTGGGAAGACATTATGCAAACTGCTATTTGTATCCAAAACAAGAATTCAAAATGCACGGTTTGGAAACTTCGAAAGACTGATGACAGCATTCTGCCACATTTCTTCACCCGCCTATGTACTATGTGCATCATTAATAAAAGATATCAAAGAAATCAGATAGAAGCTCTTGGAGTTGGAGAAAATATATTTTAGAAACCCCAAAGTTTCTTACTGATCACCCCGTTTAGTTCATTTAGTGTAAAGGTTCTGTCTGCACACAGCTTTTCGTACTGTAATTTCATAACTCATGTCAAATCCTGAATCTTACTTCTTAGTCTGTAAGAGTATCCGATCTTTCTTTTTGTGGATCTTGACAGAGAGGAGTGTGAATGTCCAACTGCCTGGTCTCGGTCTTTCTGACTTGAAAAAATTATGTTGCAGAGCTAGGATTTGAAAATCTAATGTGAAATGTAGGATACAAAACTGAAGCAATTCTTCTACGTGGAGTTGTGTGAATTAGTCTATTTTAAAGCAGGACAATGACAAAGATTATAAGACCTATTTTCTCTCACTTACTAGTGCCATTGTTTGCAGAAGCGTGGCAATTGACGCTCTCCAACATCACTCATCCAAATCAACACCTTTATGTCTGAATTTTAGCACGACTGCTTAATTGTTACTGAAAATAATGTTTGTTTGTACATCTTCCTTATCCAAGTGAAGGACTATGCTTGTTCAACACCTTTTTGCCTGTAGCCCCGTGACTCATAACCTGTGTACCAAAATGATATCAATGATATCTTAAACTTGGTTAAATAGGCTCACCCGGGTCTGCTGCTGTAAAAGGGGTGCCATCTGCTGTGTAGAATGTGGGCTCATTCTGAGAGGGAAAAAACACATTGCAATGACAAGCAGGAAAAAAGTGACCGTAAAAATTGTAAAACTGGGGAGCCCGGTACATATGACACTCACCATGAAGTAGTTGGGGTCATTGTCTGGCGTGGCATTGCTGGCTGCAGCAGCGGCACAGACTCTGCCCCAGTCACTGGATCTCAACTCCACTAGTTTCAAAAGCATTTGTTTTACATCCCTGAGGAGAAACAATCATTCCCGTCAGAACGTTATACACAAGGTTCCTACATGCATTGTTTTTACAGATTTACTTCTTGAATGAATGTGAATAATACATTTTCTAGGCCTGAAAAAGGATTTGAATACGTTTCCACACTTTCAAGACCAACGCTGGAACTCTGCATAGAGTGTATCAAGTAGTTGCTGCACACAAGCTTCAGCAGGCTCCATGTTATACACTTCACATTAACTTGAAACAAAAACCAACTCAGCAGTTACAGGAAACAGAATCACACAGACACACACACCTGCTGCAGGTGGCATCCAGTACAATGTTTTCTATTCTCTGGATCAGCTCGTCCATGTCTGATTTCCCACTCTCTTTCCACGCATCCTCCAGGACACAGCCTGTCAACTGCAAAGCAAAAACACCTTATTAACTATCCACCTTCAATGGTTAAACTGCCTGGCAGGCCTGGAGCACCATTTGAACTCTGACTAAAAGAGTCTTCGTAACCTTAAGCAGTTTGACAGCACAGATGAGGTTTGCATCCACAGGACTGGAGAAGAGGCACTTCAACAGATCTTTCAGAGCAGTAAGGAGGATGTCAGCTCGATTCGGAGGCCCTTTCCCACTCTTCACCTTAACAAAACACAAAACAAAAGTTCTTCTCAAACTCACCAAATGACTGACTGACACAATGGAAAGGCTAATTAAAAAAAAAAAAAAAAAAAAAAAAAACAGAAAACCTTAAAAGACAACAGACAACCGGGCAAATCTCTTACCTCCAGGTTAAGATAGAGCTCTCCCAGGAAGAGCACAAAGGAGTGGAATCTCTTCTGAGTCTCCGCATCTCCTCGAACAGCTACATCCCTCTGCTCAAACTCTGTGTGACATCTACAGCAGAAACACACAGACAACATGACAAAAAGAGTGAGTGATTTATAAGGTGGTGCAAGATAAGGTGAAGTTAATAGATAGAACAACACTTATGATGCAAATAAGCAACACATGAACCAGGGTAAGAATTTTTTTTCAGAGGACATTCTTTGCCCTTTAGGTATTTTGGTCTTCTTCAGGGGCAATACTATTCAACCATGAATGGATACATTGCTTTACATATTAGCAGATAAACAGTCAATCTGTCACACTTCTTTTCCACTGCTAGAAACTCAGGCCTTACTGGCAGGCTTTACAGAAGAGGACGTTACTAGTTTCCCCTCTCTCTGTCCCCATGCGGTCCATCTTTCACCACTCGATTGTTGAGGTTTTTACCATATAGGATGTTTTATTCTTTGTTGACGCAGTGGTTTGTGTGGGGTCGGCATTTTCTTCTACTGCTGGCTGCATGGTGCCAGCACAATTTTTTTCCCTACTGCTTCAGGCTGCATGCTCTGCCGTTGTTTTCTGATCCAAAACCACTGCATTTTATCTCGCCCAGAATGCACTGGAAACAATCCCCCAGTCGTAGACTCACATATCACTTACAGTGGCCCATGGGGGACAGTGGTCGTATTCATGCATGACTATTTGGCAACTCAGTGAATAAAATGTGAACACTGTGAAATGCAAAAGGGATATGAGGGGCATTTTCAGCATCCTAATTATTAATTTCATGGGTATTTTTGCCCATGGGCCCCTGATAATTTCTGACCGTGATATGAACACAACTGGAAGTGTGTGAAAACTGATAGAAAATGTACCTTTTCAGGAGCAACTGACGAAAATTGCCGCTTGGTGGGCTGACAGTGAGGTGATGAGACAGGTAGTTGCAGAGCCTGGCACCCGTGTAAGAGAAGTTTGGAATGGCAGTAGACTGCAAGGAAAAAGAAACTTAATACTCATTGGACTATATGACTCTACTCCAATCTAATCTAAAATGAATCCTGGCCAAGCATTGTATAGTCTGCAGGAATATCTTACATTCTGCCAGAAACCTATACACCTATACTTAATTTGTGTGCTGTGTTAAGAGGGGTTTGGTACACAGATGAATCATTACATTTTTAAACAAAGAGCAACTGAGGATCGATAGAGAGTGTATCCATACCTGTGTACATATCAGCTCCACCAGCTCCTGCAGCAGCTCTTCAGTAGTAACCCAGGAACTGAGCATGCTGGCTATGTATTCAACATCAGACTCAAAGGAGCCTGGTGAGGAACTAAGGTGGCCAAGGAACTCTGCAACCATATCAGCCAACGTTGCCTCACTGTAATAGCTTTCACTGCCATCATAAAAAGAGGGATCCTATAAGTGAAGAAGATAGAAATGGAAATAGAGATGGGAAGCTGAATGGAGACTTCCAGAGTGGTTTGTCACAACAATGCAAAGTTATGAATGAGTAACTTAAATTTGGGATTTTCTGATCTTTCTGAAGGCGGCCTTGTTCATAACCAACCACTTAGACAGCCTCACCCACCCTTATCTGATGTGGCTCACTAAAATCTCTCCAAACAAAATAAGCACAAGGAACAGTAGTTGTGTCAAGACAAAGCCAGTGAAGGTCTAGAAAAAGAAAACTTACTTCATTATGGGTAAATCCAGAGGGGACAAACTCTGCAGCATTGGCAGAAAGTTTTGATGACTTGACCAAGGCATCCACATTACACTCTTTTGATGCATAAGTACTGTTGTTATACACACTTTGATGGGATTTGCTCAATCTTCCAGCATCTGAAAGAGGGAAAAAAAACAAATGTGCTTACTCTTGATAGTCTATGTGACACTATTGACTACTGAAAGTCTCTTTTCACTAGCCCTCCTCCACAGGAGATCAGAGTGCGATGTCAGTTACAGACCAGCACCCTGAACCTGGTAGGGAGTCTGTGTTTTGCCCAAGGGCACTGCAGCAGGGTAGATGCCCACCGTCACGGGGGTTTGACCCCGGTCTGCTCGGCTGAAGGACCGTCTCCTTCCTTTCTACTACACGCTACTGCCTAGCCTGCCCCCTCCCCAAATGTAAAAGAAGTAACGGACCAACTGACCATTTAGCAACGACTGCCAATTTCATCTCCGTCCGCTCTTCTCAAGACACTGCGTTGATTAGATAACGTTTACTAACTGTGGTTAGCTCTGTAGTCACAGGTGTGAAGCGAGCAACACAGTCCTACTGTGGCACTTAACTGTTAAGTTAAACTGGCTAGCCATGTGATATTTGCTGAGATCTTTATTTAGATGCTGTGGCAGCTCACGCAAAACAACAATCCAACAGGTGCATGTCGCAAGGCCAAAATGCTAAATAAGGTTAGCTAATGCTATCTGGCAGCTAACTAATGCTATCTGGCAGCTAGCTAGCTAGCTAACGTTCGCTACAAACCAAGTTAACGTTACACAGATTAGTGGACCAGGTTAAACGCGCCGACTAGCTGCAACACTTTTAAGAGGAAGTCTCGGTCTAAGAAATGTTGTTAACTATTAATTCTGGATGGAGGACAGATCAATTAACCGAGCCAGGAAGCGAAGTGTCAAATCATGCAATCGAAACTGAAAGTGGCTAGCGTTAACGTTAATCGACGGCATCCTACCTCCACCAGCTAAGTCGTTGATCGTGCTAATGCTGTTCTCGGCTAAAGGTGGCGATGTTCGTGGCTGTCTCAAGGGTTCCCTCTGGTTGAAAAATGAAGTTTTTGTGTCTCCATCTCCAGCGCCGGAGAGGCCAGGGATAGTTGGCTGTATACGGGCTCTCCCTGCTCCGGGAGCTCGGTCGAAATTCTCGTTCATGACTGCTTGTTTGAGAGGCGTTCAAGGCACGACTCGGAGCAGCATTTGAAAATCGAGGAATCCTATTAATGTGACCAAATCCAGCTTTGTTCAGCGAATTGCTTGTGTTTTACCACAGCACAACGCGCCCTATCTCTCCTTCATGTTGACGTTTTCTCGATCGGATACTACCTCAGGGTACACAACTTTTTTTTTTTTTTTTTTTTTTTTTTTAAGGC
>OOFE01006434.1:55818-65836 GCA_900323365.1 Monocentris japonica
TATCAGGGTTTATCTACCTAGATGCTCCAGGGCAGGAAGTCTGTTAGTTTTTCACCAGTCCCTTGGGCTATAGATTGTACTGGTGATTGATCTATTGGCCAGTCAAGGAGTGGTCCTGCTTTTACTGTAAATAGTTGGGAACTTTACACGAGACAGCGCCGATGTGCCTATTTGTATTTGTATGTGTGGTTGCATGTTTCTGTGTGTGTGTATACATGCACGTGCCTGCATGCTGGAGTGTAAAGTAACACAAATTGAAATGGACCCATTAAGATGTGACAAGCCTGACAAGTGGCGATCCTTCTCTATCTTTTCAGATAAAAATCATATTAAGTTACTATTGAATGCAGGCTTATCATGGGCATCTCACTGAGGCCTCTCTCTTTCCCTCATATCGCTGTGTTTTATCTCTCCTGCGGTGCTGTAATGCAAGGAAGCTCTCCAGTTTCACTCACCAGACCTCTGCCTTCCTCTGTGACTCAGGTGTCTGAGTGGCCTGCAGCCAATGAGACTCTCTTTTACAAACCATGCATCATTGCACCTCCAGGCATGACAGGCACAGAATGGACAATGTCATCGTAGACTAGACAATATTATATGTGTCTTTAAACTGAAGCATTAACATCAGCCTTATATATGGTACAGCGAGGATGACGGCAATAACGTTTTTTAACAAACCAGCATGAAAAACAAAATTTAAGGGCCGTCCTTGGTGGCTCACTGTGTAACGTCTTGAGTTCAAATCCGGGCCCTTGCTGCATGTCAACCCCCACCCTTCTCCCAGTGCTGTCTCTCCACATCCGCTTTTCTCTCCACAACTGTCCAATAAAGGCAAAAATGACCAAGAAAAACAACAACAAAAAACACTTAAGAGTAGTTGCACTGACTCACTTTTATCTATTTTACCTGATCCCAGCTTTCTCATCTCTCTCATGTAGGGGGCCTGTCCTGTTCCCCGCTGTCTCTTCCACTGGTTTTTTAGTGCCTGCTTTAATGTCTGTCAACGATCTGCGGCCAGAGCAGCAGTCTGGTCTTCAGTCTGGTCTTAACTTAGTTGCCTGGCTTTATCTGTGGGTAAAAACAAAGCAATCTTATCAGTGCTTCCTTTGTGGTGTCCCTTCCCACTGTGATAACCTGAATCAGTGCAGAGGAAACAGAGCTAGGAGGAGCAGGCCATCACGTATAATGATAATTGTTACGGCAAAAATAGTGGTTTAATAGTGTTTAGATTTATTTGTGTTCTTGAAAATGATCTCTGATGAACCTAAAATGTATTAGACTTGTATTTTATTAATATCTCTACCTATTGTGTTTTCTTTTCTATCGCCATATTTGCAGGTTTAGTTTGACACCATTGTCTGTGTCTAATTGTCTTGGTATGGTTATCTACGTAAGACCAATCTTTTGTTTTTTATTTCCTCACCTGCACGTCATTGAATGTCTTAATGTCACTTGAGTCGAGAAAATTCTTGCAACAAGTCAAACTGTGTGGGAAACAAGTGAAATTATCTCAGACCATCGGCAGATATCTCCCTTTGTTTTAAGAAAAGATAAAGATGGACGTTTTTGCAGTCTATATTTTTCACTAAATTCTCTTTTCTTAAATTCTCTAGCCTATTGTTTGCCATAGCACTATGCTTGCCACAGACAGTATGAGAGCTATAGTCATATAACATTCCTCCTCTGACATTTAGGATCCATCTTTATTTACCACCCTATATACATCAGGTATGTCTTGAAAATATTTCACCTTGGACACATGAGTCATATTCTTCTATTATCCAATCTCTCTTGGGTACAGATCATCTTTCAGAAGAGAATGAAGAGTCTAAAACTATGAGGATACTCTCTCAGCTCTTAGTGTTCTTTCCACTAAGACAGACCTTTATAGGTGCCTCGGAGGGATGTTGGCCTGCAATGATGCTGAGAGACTCTAAAGATTTGCAGGATTTCCTGAGAGGCTAAGGAGGAAATTCTTTGTAAATATAACCTTGCCTGTGTTTTTTCTTCTAAATGCAATATAAGTGAGATTTGCGGGGACTGGAGATAGTCTCATCTCCCTCTGCGTTCCACATCTTCAGCTTTTAATGTATCTTTATAGATTTATCTCTCTGAATTGCATTTCAAAGTTCAAAACAATAGGCAATAGAACAGATAAATGTGTTTCTGATCCCTAGCTACGGGCTGTGGCTCTAGCAGGGTTCTTATGCTATTCTCAAAAACAAAAACATAATCGCAATAAAGGCAATAAAAAGGCAAAGGCAAATTTAGATGCATCATCAGAGATTTGATTTCATACAACTCCACTTGCCAAAAAGGATTATGAATCAGGTGAAAACACACTGAATGATTCCTTTTATTATTCTTATGCTGATGGTTATGCTGGTGCCTTATTCTATTTTAGGGCATCAGCAAGTTGACTACTCGAGCAAACTGTTCTTTTTCTAGGTTTATCTCTATGGCAATGCAATGAAGATTTCAGTGGGTATCAAAGTGTTGTCTTGGTGTACAGCATATCCAGGTTGGTAGGCTTTTACTGCGCTGGTTTTAACTTGTTTAGATTTTTGATTTTTTTGGTATAGCACCTTCACATAAGCAGAAACAAGTTAGTAACAAAGTGAGATGAAAAGGCAAAAACAAACAGTGCAGTGAATCATTTTAAAGGTGAAATGACTGGTCGATGAAATGAAAAGTGAATGAACGGTGATAGTGTTTTCTATACTGGGTGTTAAGAGTAAAGTCCTGTCTCCATAGATAAGAATGAGAGCCACAAAAGTGAATGGCATCCTATGGCAAAGTTTGGTTGTGGGGGCAATGAGGAGGGAGGGGCAGTATGGCTGGTGTACCTGAGTTAGACAGGCTATTATGATGAGGGAGACCCATTTTGGGGCCAAGTAAGTGAAAACACAAATGTCATAGTTTATTTCAAGACGAGCTCAAGTGGTGCCCTCTTTAGGGCTCTTTGTTGCTCTCTTCAGATTCAGTTAGATTTCCTGTGATATTTTAATCCTCCTTTGTTTTTATTGTGGCGACATCTTTAGTGTTAAGCGGTCATTGCACTGTGTCCACGACTGACTTCTTTTTCCTTGGATTTTCTGTTGATGAAGTTGATGAGTTTAATGAGTTCCTGAAGGTGGCACTCTTTTCTTTCTCTGTTCAGCCATGGTGGCTATAACTGCTCATACTAACTACCCAGTTCCTCTGCCTATTCCAAATAAACCGCTGTTGCTGCTGCTGGAAACATAAAAACGTAATGTGTAAATGTGAAAGTGCTCATGAACTTGGTATAGGTTGAATCAATATTTTGCTATATCAATCAGTAATACAAATAAAGCAAAATGTGTAAGTGTAACATACCTAACCAAACCATATCCAATATGTTATATTGTGGCCTGTGGCCTTGTGCCAGAGAGTTTGGGTGATCCTGATTTATCTTACAGCAGGTGGATCCAACTCTAAGTACCACACACTGTTGTTTTGTATCTTGCATTAACAAGTTACTGTGGAAAAATCTTATTCACCTTAGTCACATCATATGTGTCTGATTTTGTTTTGTTGTGTGTATACTGGCCCCTCCCTTTCGTACACTATCATTAAGCAGATGTTTCACAAAGAAAAGCACCTCACTCAGAGTTACTTAAGCTCAAATCTGTATGTGGTCTACGAGGGAATCAAACGCACAACTCACAAACAACCATACTGACCTATGGGAACCATGTGTTTGTCTCTGTGTTCCCCGGGGCCTGCTCTGTGTGTGCTGGGTCAGAGGAGGCCCAGGCTTTAATAAAGGAACAGGCCTGGTACAGGGATGCCAGTCTAACTGCCTGGGGACATGCAGCCTGATGGGGTCCAGATGAGAGCCACCAGACTGGACTTCTCGCTCCATACCTCCAAACCAGTTGGTATACAGATTACCTTCCTCCTCAAGCCACTCTCCTGGTTTACACTGGGAACCGAGTGGTAAGCAGTCAGATTAAACTAACAGTCTCTTTTAACGACACGTTAAAACTCTTCATATTTCATAGGAAAATGTGTTACCTCATGTTACAGAGAGATACTTTGCAAACACATGCTTGGCTTGTACCGGAGGCTCTTTTTTTTCTGTTGGTCATCAAATGTAAATCTTTAATGTGTCCCTGGCCCTTATGTGGAGGGGTGTCTGGTAACCTAGATGAGGTTGCTCTTTCCTGCCTTACGGTGAGCAATAGATGCAATAGATGTTTGTCATGTCATGTTACCTTTCCCATCCTGAGTAGGCACTTACATCATCTCCCTCTGCTGAGTGTCAGTTTCAGCAGGGCAGAGGAATTTACTTACAGGTCAGACATTGGATCAGCTGATCTGCAATGAACTGTCCTCAGCCTTCCTCGGGGCAACATGAGGTAACAATGCAGCAAATATTACCACTGAATATTATACTATATTTAGCACCATAACAAACGGTATGACAGACATAACTCCTGAGAAGGAAATAAAAAAACGCTTTTACGGTGATCAGAAAAAAAAGCATCATATATCACAATGATTGCGTTGATGGGAGAAATCAGATGAAACCTTCTCATTTTGTCATGAGTACTCTGCTCTACCGGCACCGGCAATCATCTAGGCTTCGATCAAGGAATGCATTATCGTGTCAAGGGCAGAGGTCAGCTGAAGACACAACAGACTTAAAATCAGAAATAGCATGAGAGCCGAAAAGATGAAAAGGAATCATGGTGATTTTACTCCACTTACTTTGCTTTTTTTTTTCTCAGATATTTTCAGGCATTTCATGAATATGAGCTCAATAAACTCTTGATTGTTCCATGCTAAATACAGAATGAAACTGCAGAAATCCATAGGCATACTTTCCCTGGCCTCCTCATGGAAAAAGTGTCCATGAGTCCAGTGTCCATCCACTGTGCATGAGCAAGGGGGAAAAACGATTAAGATTCTTTCCATGCAATTACAACTCTGAAGAAGCAAACATGAGTAGAGAGTTTCAAATTAAGCAACACACAATGACATAACACAGAAAGAGAGATGTGGTTAGGTAATGCAAGTGGATGGAGATTGCTTCGTCATGATAACAAACACACTCCCAAACACACTCCCACACACACACACACACACACACAGTGACTGCAATGAGGACATGATGCTCCACATTGCCCCAGTGTTCTGTTACTCCTTCCATTACTGCTGACTAACTCCTGGTCTGGGTTGAATGACAGCAGCAGGGTGCGTGGAGCGGGGCAGTGTCTGTTGGTTCGTGTCGGGTTATCTGGCACAGAGGAGACTGGGAAATCTGGGCCAGCTAAACACGATCCCTGAAACAGAGCCTGATGCTGCTGATTCTGGTGTTACACATCTAGTAGCATCTGGCACTCGCAGGTGAGAATGACCTCTTAGACCTGAAGGGTCATGAGGCAAAACACCAAGGGGCAGAATAGCTAACATGAGTTGTTTTAGTGTTACAGTTGTTATTTATCCTGTTATTATTATTAAGTTTCAGCAATTCACCAGAGAATAAGGCACACAGACTGCATACCTTTTACCAAAACATTTGCAATAGTCAAAGCACTTTTGTCACAAACATTTTTCATCATTACATTTATTGCTGGAGACATGGGGAAGACAGTTCAGTCAAGGTAACGTACTGTATGTATGACAATAGTAATGTCTGTACAACATCATATAAACACAGCGGCCATCTTTAGTGGGGCCTGAGAGGGATGACCTGCAACACCTCATTCTCATTGGTCAATCTCATAAAAGAGGAGGAGCACCACAGGTTGGACCACAGAACTGTGCAGGTTCTGCAGTTGACTAAGTTATCACTGACAATCACAAACACATTGACTAAACCAGGAATTTGTACCCAGAAAAGTGTAAACACACAGTGCCAGCTCTGAGAGCACGAGCACGTCTCAGGCAGAATAAAACAAGAAAACAAAATGAGTATAAAAACATACTGATTATTATTATCATTAACAATATACTGAGGAGATCACCAAAATGCTTTATTTACATTCTGAGGTTCATTTTGAAGTAATAGCAAATATATGGTAACTACCTAATGACTGTTGAGCACCACTGGTCTAGAAACAGATAGGTTTTAAAAAGATGGTACAGCACCTTGTGTTATCATGAAATGTATCCCCTACAACATGCTGACAATTTTCAGCATTGCTGCCTCATCCTAATCCAAACCAAACTGTAGGCATGTAATTCATAATGTCATAACCGCCAGTATTGGATTACATCAATACACTGCCATGCATTGTTACAAGGCAACTTAAGGGCAAGTAGTCAGAGAAACAAATACTGGGATCTTTATCAACGGATAAGGAACATTTCCAATGGGAGAATCAACTCATGACTCAGACACCAGATCATTAATATGGGATGAGCGGAATTGGTCCATTGAACTGACATGAGTAAACTCCTGCTAGCGGATGAGACATTTTAGCTGGTAGCAGATTAAATGGAAAGCAATACAATGCTTGCTGATGGAAATGATTCCACAATTTGTACTTCAAATCAGTCCGATTGGAATGTCGCAATAGACAGATCACCAATGAGCCAATCACATCTACAGTCAATAGTGATCAGTGGCTGATCGCTGTGACCATCTCTCACATTTTGACATTCTGCACAACATTCGGTGAGGCAGAGAATAAGGTAAATCAATCACAATGATAAGGATGGAAGTAAACTGTATAGAGCAGCAGACGGAGTACTTCTTTGACCTCTTTAATTTTCTGTCTCTGGCAGAGAGTAGAAAGTCTTGGACAGTCATGGTCAACATTACCTGACTTGGAACGCAGATTGGAGTTTTATTTATACAAACATTTGTTGGAGGCGGAGCTGCTCTGGAGGCAGAAGTAATCTCATTGGTTGAGTTAAACCATAATGGGTGGAGCTTAAGAACCACAGTTTTCCAGACTCCGCAGCACAACTGGGATGGCAAAGTGGTCAAAATATAAATTAAAAAATATAAATGGCAATGACTTTTTTTTCTTTCATTTTTGACCAAGGCATTTATGATGTTGTCAGGTCAGCAGGCTAGCTAACTAACCTCGTATTGCTAGATTGTATTCTTTCGGTTAGTAGGAGGAGCGCTAGGCTTTACATTAGCTACCTACTCTCTTTGCCTTTTTCACTGGGCTTCAGTTTAATGTTACTTAACCAGAAAAACTGGTTCCTTGGCTCCTGGCCATAACTGAACCAACGATATTAACTAAAACTCCCATCTGCATTTGACAGGGGATTACAGCAGTATGCAGGGTTTTGCTTTTTTTAATCTGGTAATTTTTATTTTTCAGATGGCTCCATGAACAGTAAACCTCTAACATTAGCTGCACTCCAAATGTGTATTTACCACCAGTGTTTGGGCTTTTTCCAGCTATCATTTTTCCAGCCATCTTTATCAAATTTGCTTCTTGGAAAAGATTTCAGAGATCATAAAAAAAAATCATATTATCTCAGTCGACCCACTTTAGTTTGTAAAATCTTAAGACTAGCAGAAGCAAGCCACAGTTTCAAATGAGGCTGCGGTGGTGTGGTCAGTGTTAGCACCTGGATGTGGAGGAGTACTATGTAAGGATGTGTTATTCAGTTTTTGGAATGAGAATAGTATTACATGACGATAAGTATTACCATGGACTGGGATGTGTCCATGGTTGTGTATGAGAGCATTATCCTGGCTATGGCCCACAGGTGATACAACACTGTCTCTGGACCGACCTGAGGGAGCAGCGACCCAACAGCTTCAGCTTGTCACAGAAACGAGAGGACATGCTGTTCTTCCTGCATACTGGACCTATTAGACAGATAAGAGAACAGACGAACACAACCTAGATGAGTTCAAATGCCCTGATGCACTCAACATGTTGAGTCAAGTTTATTAATAGAGTGCTTTTAACAAAAAACCACAAAGTGCTTTACACAAAACAAGGGACACAAAAAGAGATGAAAACTGGTGTGTGTGTGTGTGTGTGTGTGTGTGCGCCTGTGTGTGTGTGCCTGTGTGGACCAACACGTGTGAGTGGAAATGGGAGTACAAGATCAGGGCAGTCAGTAACTGACAGACTGCAGTAGAGAGATAAAGTTAAGGGAGTAACAGCACAAGCGAGGACTATGAGTGAGTGTGTTGAAAGAGAGTTTGCTTGACAAAACACATGTAGTGCTGTATGCATACCTGTGTTGGTCTTGCATTCCTGCATATTGCACTTCCTGAGTGTTTCTGGCTTGGTAATCTTTTCACAGAGGCTGTTTGGCATTACAGCTAAATCCCCCTCACTCACACAGATGACTTCACGCTGCTGCTGACCCCCACCACAACTCACAGAGCACTGTAAAAAAAAAAAAACACACACACAATTTAGTCTGCGTCTATGACTATTATAACACCTATCCTAATTATTTATTGTTCACAACATTTATAAATATCTTCAGATATCTTGATCATGTCTGCCTGACCTCCTCCCAGTCCTGGGGGTCCCAGTGAGTGCAGGGCTTTAGTCCGCAGGGCTCTGTGCTATTTGGCCTCAGTGTGGCGCTACAGCGCTGAGGCTCAGGGCAGAACACCAGCCGCTCCCTGACTCCCTCACCACAGCTCCCAGAGCACTGAGGAAGACAGAAGGACTTATGTAAAGACGTCAATACAAAGCAACAATATGACAAAAAAATCTCTCCATGTGTATGTTTGTATGTGTGTGTCTATACATGCATGCACCATGATCATATCATGGTGTGTTGGGGGGTGATGACACATGATGAGACAACTTTTTGAGACAGTGTTGGCAATAATATGGCCTTTGGCGGTAATGTGGACTGGAAAATGGTACACAATTAAAGTGGACAAATGTATTGTTAGTGAAATTACCAATCTACTGCATATTGCCTCAAAATGACGCTCCTACTGTATATCCTGGTGTGGTCCAAGTCACTGAGATATTTGGTTTTGTCTGTGACACTACCATGAGAGGCAATGAGAATAAAACATGAGGTCTGAGGAAAGAAGTTGGAACCTCGTCGTCTTCATAACTCAACTGTGCTTCAGTCCCACATGGATGAGCCACAGAAAGGTACGAATAACATAGCATTCAACACTGATAGCAATGTTCAACATTAATGTTACAAGAATCGTATCAATCTTGTAATATACCTGTCCCCAAGGTGATGTTCTCCAGGTCAGACAAGTTTTGTGGGGACAAGACAAGGTGCTGGGAGGTCTGTTGGACAGGACCTGGCAGTGGAAAGGTCTGAGAGGACGTTTACTCTGGGAATCAACACACTGGACGTCACGCTGCCTCCTACCCACCACCGCACAGCCCTCTGGACACTAAGGATATGGAAAAAGTCATAATACAGTAAATGACTTGCAGAATAAAAGGGATGAGTAAGAACTGCACCAGCAACTGACCCATTTTCTTCATCTGGAAAAGTAACGAGAAAGAAGTGTAATTATCAGATTCAGTCACTGCAGGATACCTAATGTTACTGACCTTGCTCCAGTTTCCACTAAGCCAGGTGGCACAGGGCCGTAGGTGACAAGTACGAGCAGGCTCAGGTCTCTTCAGGTTGGCACAGTCCTCATCATTCTGGGAACTGCACACTACTGTCCTCCATACCGCACCTATCCCGCATGATGTTGAACACTGGGGAGGAGATGGGGGGGTTCTTGATCACAACTTGTGTTTTTGTGTGACAGACTCACAACATAAATTGCAATGCTATAATATCAAATAACGACACCAAATTCAGTCAGAGTCAGAAAATGCTTGGACGCACCTCACTCCAGTTTCCTGCTACCCAGAACACATCCATGCTGACTGGCTCTCTGGCCATCAGGTTTCCATGGTCACTGGTGGAGCTGACCATGGGACTTCCTGGTCTCTGGTTCTGGCTCTTGGAGCGATGGGATGAGCCTTTGGAACGGGAGGAGGGGGGCTTTTTAGAACGAGATGCAGGACTGCTTCTCTTGGGAGGCTCGGCAGGCTTCTTCAGTTTAATAACCTTTACTGTGGTGTGG
>OOFE01006435.1:3177-24164 GCA_900323365.1 Monocentris japonica
TGGGGGGTAGAGGAAGGTAGAAACCCAGGTCGACCTTCAGGGAGAAGAGGAGCGGGGGGGAAGAGGAGGAGAATCAGAGCAGAAAGCAGAAAAAGGGAAAGGAAAGGAAGAGAGATAGAAAACGAGACGTGGAGAAAGTAGAGGCAGTTTACTGTAGGTCTCTCTCCCCAATGGGCTAGCTCATCTAAATTTAATGAGCGACTGTCGGATGGAGCACTGGTGCCTGTGTGTGTGTGTGTGTGTGTGTGTGTGCACATGTGCATAAACATAAACACAAAGGGGAACACTATGAATTATAGAGTGACAGCTTGATCCAATGACGTTCTTCATTAGCTTAGGAGCACCAGGCTGCATCTCTGAAGCTCAGGACAGCCTCGCCCAGCAGTTAGTATCTGAGACAGACAGGGAGAGAGAGAGCGAGAGACAAAGTAGAGCTCTGCAGTGTGTGTGTGTGTTTCTCTGCCCATGGTCATCGTATAAAGCCTGTCTTTTCCGCTTACACAGCTTCTCTCTCCCCCGCCGAACCTCGCCCAGACTGAACATTGAATCAACGCTGAAATGGAGCATTGATTCAATGTTAACGTTCAATGTTCAATCAGCGTCATTCAGCCATTGATTTAACATCAAATTAACATTGAAGGAATATAAAACGAATCCTCCCTCTCCAAGAGTTTGTCAGTGAAAAACTGCTGGAACTATTCACAAACTTCAATTCAACACAATCTTTATTGTCCTGTGAGGTAAATTTGGTTTGCAGACAGGGTTTGCAGTAAAAACACACAATACAATCAGTAAAGCATGTAACGTTAAAGCACAATAAAACAAATGAAGAATGTATTGCCACAATATATACCCATGTAGACTGTATTCCCATGGTATCACATTCAGGCTGACTTACAAAAATCATTAGAAATGAATGTATCCCAACAAAACTAGAGGTTCATCAATTCACGAGCAAATCAATCAATGTAATTGCAGTGGGGCTGAATGAGCCTGTGGCTGTTTCACTCTTGAGTTCTCGTTTTATTGCTTATGCTTAAGCTAAAAGTTAATAAACCTGATATTTTCCCCCACATAAAGCGTTCATTTTCTGTAGGAAAAACAAACGTTGCTGTGCCTTCATGCAGACTCCAATTGTATTTGTCCCAAAGCAATGCTTGCTATCAATAACAGTTCCCAGATATTTTTAGTTGTGCGCCGCTTCAGTTTTGTTGCCTTTTATTCCCGTGGATTTGGGAAAGGGTTGCAACGCTCTATCATCAAGTTTTGGGAACATCAGCAACGTAGCCATGTCCATTTCCACCCTTCCTGCAAGAGAGTTATCCATCAAACTTGATGAAATTGTTCTTATCTACGTTATACCTGTCATTCGTGCATCGTGTGTACAAGAGTGGGGACAGATCACCCTGGGGGATTGAAAAGAGACGTTCCATTAACCTAAACACACTGAGATAAGTAAGAAAGTCCCTATCCAGCCCACCACGTTCAGATCTAAGTTGAAAGGGCAGGGGCATAGCTAGGAGTTACCGGGCCTAAGCACAGAAGGTGGCTCTGGGCCCCTCACCACTTTCCTTTTGTCCCCAGGCCATCATTATTCCATCTGTGACACAGACATTCATTTACTAATGAATTATCCGACACATCTCTATTGAAATTTCTGAAACTCTGTGTCTGCACAGGAAAAACTGAGCCAAATTTTATTCCTGCTTGTTTCAGTTTCTCAGATAACACAGCAGCTGCCGTTTCATATTTCTGTCTGTATTTGTTTGCAGTTTTGTAGATTTCAACTGAATCCTGTTTCAAAACCCGAGCAGTGTGAAATAAAAGTGTAAAATATTCATAAGTATACACTTGAGGACCACAAAAGGCATTTCAGTTCCCAGACACTTTAAAGGGCCCCTCCTTAGCTTGGGGCCCTGGATAGCCAGTACTTCTACCATCCTACTATGGCACCCCAGCCTGTAGGTGCTGATACAACAGATGAAGTGCACTGTCAACTAGATTGATGATGCTTTTCAAATGTTTTCATCATTAGAGAAGTTAAAGCCCCAGGCCCTTTAGCTTCCTGGGATTTTGTAAAAAATTTGTCTGAATTGCGTGAGTACGTTCCCACAGATATAGGGACCTGGGCTAAGGTCGGACTGATATGGGCTTTTGAAGGCCGATACTGACACCGATATTTTTGCATTGAAGCTGCAATAGCTTATGTTTTGTGCTGATGTTCACTATCTTTGAGTTTAAACTAAAACTCTCCATTGAAAGCCAGACTAATGACATTGCTTTGGTTGGGTTAGCAGCTCCTTAAGGCAGGTTGAGGCAGGTTTCATTGCAGGTTTTACAGACTGACACCCCTCAAGCTTTTGAGGGAAAAAAAAGGAGGAACCTTCATGATATCCAAGGTGGACAGCGTGACCCGATTTTGAATAAATGGCCACTATTGCCCTGATATATCAGCGAACCGATATATTGGTCTTAGACTATTTCAGGACCAGCTGTCATCTCCCCATGGATCTCATTAATTTGGGAATTTAAAACAACACAGTCGAGACGGAAATAAAGAAAAAACTATTCGGCTCATTTGCCAGTTGTTTGTCTGAGTTAAAAGCTCTCGTCAGAGATCATCCCTCCAACTGTGCTACCTCCTTTCTAGTTTCCGCTGAAATGAAGTAGTGTAGTACCCCTGAAACTTTGGGGAATACACACAAAATATACACAAAAAGACACTCTGCTCCCGCAAAAGTGTATTTATAACGAGAGTAACGATCTTGAAGCATGGGGTTTTGGCGGACGGGGGCCCTTTTTATTTTTTTTCACTGTGATCTCCAGTTTGCAGATCCTCTCCATTGCTTTTTGCTGTTCTTGCTACTCTCACATTTTGCACGCCGTCTCAGCTGGCAACATGAAGGCATGCCCCGTACTTAAGAGCCACATGGGATATCGCTTTCCATGCTCTTTCACATTACGGGTTGCTCAAACTGGCAGGCCGTCACTGATCTTACGTAACAATGCTTTTGGCGACAAACACGATGAAATGTTGGCATATTTCTTTCTCTTAACATGGGCTGCATGTGCATAATTATATAACAGCCGGTAAAGATGATGGCACTGGCCTTATCCGGGTCAATTGGGTGTTATATAATAGAGCCGACGCTGGGTTATTTAGATGAGTGGGCCACAATCCCAAACCTAATTCAACAACAAACCTCAAAGTCTGCTGCACCCCGCCACCGTAATGGCTCTTCATGACTGTTTCCTCTCAGTGATTTTTCTTCTCCAGGTGGAGTCCAAGGCTCCGGGCTTCACTCGGAACACATTCAAGGGACGGATTCCAGTCCATTAAGCTGGCAGTGAGAAATAACTGTCTGCGCATTTGTCTCTTATGCTTTGCTTCCGGCCTGGTATTGACTCCGGGGCTCGTTGCTCTGGTGAATTAAGATAGGGCAAGTATTTGAATGCAGCTAGACTACGTGGCATTTCCTAAGAGCTCTGTCTTCCTGTGTTACCCCCTTTGTGAGAACCTTAATACAGCAGCTGCCCAGAACGCCTAATGAAAGGTGAATATCAAAGGGGCAATAAGGGTTTTTACTGCCCCATAGCGCAATATAACCATAATATAGGGCCAGGGACTTGTGTAGACCTGGAAATGGGTTTACCAGTAAAGATTAATACTTTTTTTATGGTGGATCAGAGAATAGTTTAAGAATAAGTAGTGCCTGTAATAAGACTAGTATTAAAATATATCCGTTCCAATGTAGTAGAGGATTAATTGCAGGGTACTAGCTACTGCTCCAGTTAAGCTGTCCAGCATAGTGATCCTCATTCACTCAGTGGTGTGAGGAGGAGTGTGATTGCGAGGCTGCACGCTGTACTAATTGTGCATTCAGGTTGTACAGTGTATGGGCACGTTTTCTGTGTGTGTGTGTGTCCTACTTTGTAATTGCGCAATGGGTATAACATATTGACCGTAAAGTATTGAGAAGTTTGCAAGCGCGAGTTTGTGACGGCTGTTGGCGGTGTGAGTAGACGGCGTCAGCATGCTTTAACCTCCCTCCCGTTCACTCCGTCAGCTTCAATACCTGTTTCTCACCTATTCCCTCACTCCTTTTTAGTGCCTGACCCGTGCAGGTGTTTGTGACTCAAAGGTCCTCACATTTCTTCTCTTCTCTTGAAACAACACTGCGATTGCAACCGAACGAATCAGCTCCTCAATTGTATTGTCCTGAACTGATTTGAACAGGCCTGGGCAAAACCCTTTATTCAACACATTGACACACATTGAGTACCATTTAGCAGTGGTGGCCAAAGTCACTGCACAGCAAAAATTGAATTTCATTGATTTCATTATTATTTCAATCAATAAATCAGGTGATTGAACCCCGGTCATCAGAGTCAATGGTGAATGTATACGCCCACCCCATAAGCCCATAAGCCAAGTAATTTTCTCAAGGGAGTGGTCTCGGTGTTGTTATCAGTGGGACCTGGGAAACTGAAGCGTGACAATAAATTCTGTCAAACAGGACACAATGTGCAATGATAAATACCTTCAAAGTGCTGTTTCCCCATGGGTGCACTTCTGCAGAGCAGCTGTCAGCGCGTTTGCCTTGGAGACATGGACTTAGAACCTGATGCACTGTCATTATTAGCTGTATTATCCCAAATAAAAAGGATTAACATTGCGTGTTTGCAGGCGAAACATCGATACCTTTTTGTTTTTTAACTCTGAGGCAGACTCCCGTGGCGCGCCAGCAGCAGAAGCAGCAGTAAGCTTTGCAGTCCACCTCCAGGGTTTCAGCTTCATGAATGAAACCTTCACTGTGCAGTGGGACATTGATCTCATACATAATGCACCGACACTACATCACGTTAAGCCCAAGGAAATCAATACTACATATAGCCTTGAAGGCTGGAGCAACAGCTCGCATTCTATTCCCTTGGAGGTACCTGGAGAGAGTAGCTTCGGCTCAAGGGTTTGTTCTCCATCTTATTGGCTTTACTTTCTCATTATTTTGAAATAATTAGGCCTGCATCAACCCAACCTCGCAGTCGGGGATCTGTTGGTCTGTACTAAAGTTACAATGAAATGAAAAAATAACAATAAATGCCAAAAAAAAAACATTTAAATCAAAATCTTATTACTTTTCCTTCCTGGGAAATTTTCACTGGGTACTTCATGGTGTACCAGTAGGTGTACCAGTGCAGTGCATTTTTCCATGTTCGCCCCTGAAACCCTGTTTTCTTTTTCCTAAGACACCACAGTTGCATCCCGGGGGGGATGGTGACATTATTGGAGTCACTTCCCAGGTTTGTTCTGGCCAAATCCCTCCCCGTATTATGGCAAATTGCAGAAGCGCGACACCATTGAAATGCTATTTCCTTGCGACTTTCACACAGTTTATACCACTTGGTTATTTTTCGTTTTTTTTATTGACTTTATTAAAGTAGGACCTGGATGAACGAAGGATCTTTGAGCAGGAATGCTAATCCGAGAGCAGCAAGTCGTAGTAAATATCACGGTGTTGTTGCCTGACCACTGATACTCCTTTCTTTAGTTTCCTTATACACATAGCTCTAGGACTTTGTATTTTAGTGCTGTTGGACTGGGTTTCGCGTGGTACTCTTTGGACTCTCTCAATGTTATCGACAGAGAGTTTGCATCTCCTGTAAGCAAAAAGCTTGCGGTGACAACAACAATGGGGTGATGCAACATTTAAACAATAGAGGGGCTAACATGCACAGATAGACAGATAGAGATAAAGGGAGACAGAGAGGGGTGATGTACACTTTGATGCTAACTTACTGAATACAATGTATTATTTCTCCGTCCTTTGAGGTCCAAGAGCAGACAGAACAGAAGGTCCCAGGCTATAAAGCAATTTATTACATAATATACTGTATATCATAATTACATTTTAACAACCGTAATCTAACATGGAGTACGGTGCATTTAAAGGCAATGGATTGCAGCTTGCTGAGAGCAGAGGACATTTTGCCTGACAGGTGAGACCACATTGGCATTTCTTCAGATCGGCATGTCAATCATACAAGCTTTTTCTCCTTAAAATGATGCCCAGCTCTTTCAGTCCATCAGGTATGTTAATAAGCAACACAAATCCTGTTTACTGTGAGGATAAAACTGCTTTGGATTAGAAACTGTCAAGCAGAGAGATTATATGGATACTCATATTCTTATTTTGAACCCAACTAGTATGATTTATGATTTATCGGCATCTACTGCACACCCAACTGTGTTGGTAGGGGGATCCCTCTCTGAGTAGTCCCTCCTGAGGTTTCTTCCAATTTTTCCCTTGAAGTTTTTTTTGGGGAGTTTTTCCATGTCCTCTGTTGAGGGTCCAAGGCTGGGGGGTGTCGTTATTGTTTCACATGTTGGGCAATGTGAAGTCCTTAGAGACTGTAACGGTGATTAAAGGCTATACAAATACATGTGATTTGATTTGATTTGATTTGATGATTTATGTGTTGAAATTAGCACCCTAAATCAGTACCACTTAACATTTCCACATAAAATAAAGCATTCTACGACTGGCAATCATTGATAACGCATTTGTACACCTCCAGGCACCACATTCCTCTATCCTCCAAACCAAGACAAAGTACCTTTGTCAGCATCAAAGGCCTGCCGAAATGTGATCGATGACGTTTGATACGGAGAACTCTCGCCTCGTTTCGATTTCGGCTACTGTTGCGGTTTCTCTTCTAAACCGTGACATTGACAAACGCATCATTCTTCTTTTACAGAGTATAGATTTAGGCCATGCATTTCAATCCTGCTGTGAAAAGGTTGAACTTGTCTGAATGGAAGCGCCATTTAACAGCTGCCGGATCGTGCGACGATGAATTGGATTGACAGCATAGTCTCGATGAAATGATCGGGCCATCAATCACGGCCTCCGCTAGAGGAGAGTACGTCAGCACTATTGAATGAGCTCATAAGTTTTGGAGAATTTTTATCTCCCGTGATGGAATCAGGAGGAGATCTATGGTCTTTGTTTGATGGTCCGTCGTGCCCAATATCTCAGACATCAGATTTTTACGAAACTTGGGTGAATGATGCGTCTCACCACATCTCACCAATTTATACTGATTGGCCCGGGGTGACATATTGGCCGTGACGGGGACTGCACCATTTGCAGGGGACAAGATGTTTAATGATTCCTTGTTATTTTCAATGTTTTCTCATTGAACTACACAGTGAAAAACATCACAAAAAGTCAAGTTAAAGCTTTGTAATTTTTTATCAAAATGGACTCAAAGGGACACAGTGGCCTTTAGCTGTTGTGTTGTATCTGGCTGTGCTCCAATACTTCAAATGAACACAGACCCAGTGCAGCAGCTGTCACTGAGTCACTTTTTTTTAATTTTTTTTTTTATTGATGTCCAGTTTCAAACTGCTTTTGGTGCCTAATCTGACAGATGTAAAACATTCTGAGATATAAAGTCAATCCCTCGGCGCGATCTAACGTGGTGCTGGCATTCGCTGTTGCGGCTTAAGTTGTTTGTGCCACTTTCCAAAGCGCACACCATAAAGATGATGCCTGTGGCTTATCATCTTTCAAATTCAGCAGGCCATTATTCCATGCTAATGAAATTAAAGGTTACTATACTGTACTTACGTTACTCTAATCCCTCGTTCTGTCGTTGGCAGCATGTGGGAGTGTTCTCGTGGCTCTGGCCAAGGAAGATAATATTCCAACCGGGTTTGAGGTTATGAATAGCGAAAAGCTTCAAAAGTGGCCTCCACACCCATCAAATGAAAAGGAGCAGAAAAACTATTCTTCACTTATCATTATCATATAGTGAATGTATTCATATAGGCTCAAATCAGACCTTCTCTTAGGCACTGCACTCCTGCACTCCTAGAGTTACTCCTGCAAGATGAGACCTTGAGGTGATGGAAATGTAAGTCAAGCTGTGTGCACCCTGTGTCAACCACATTTCCATATACTTTATCTGACTGTCACTTAAATCCACTGGTGTGCTCCCTACTCCCATCAGCTTCCTGATGTAAAACAAGGAATCTAGATAATGATAAAAGGCAAGGGTATGAGCTGTGGAGTCACAAAAACTTGACTTGGGCTTTGCGACACTGTTGATTGGATCGCAATTTGCGCAGCTGACATCCTTCCCCATG
This sequence comes from Monocentris japonica, assembly GCA_900323365.1. Lineage (NCBI taxonomy): Eukaryota > Metazoa > Chordata > Actinopteri > Trachichthyiformes > Monocentridae > Monocentris > Monocentris japonica. Next base: position 11,327 of record OOFE01006435.1, read on the forward strand.
TTCCTCAAGCTGACATGCAACATCCTCGCGACACATTCCTTTCGAAGGATGTCAGCATCTCCTGCTGCCTGGCACAGTCTTTAATTGCAATGAGAAGAAATCATCTTTCCTCACTGTGCAATTGAAGAGTGGCTTCTCTGGGAGTCTAAAGCAGTATAAAGCAGCAGTCATGAAGAAACTCATCTTAAAACTTTTTTTAATAGTAGGAGTCGATTTGAAGTTTTTATCCAATTATGTGTCCCAAGGGCAAGTTGCCAATTAAATCCTCTGTGTGCCGTTGTCTTAAACATAACCGAATTAAAAGCATTAGGCATTTAAAGGCAGTGCCTCAGAAGAAAGACATGATGAAAAGTCTGGATGGATCGGTTGGATTTTGCACCATACCAATAGAAAGGGCAAAGAAGCCAAGGTTTCGAATAAAGCTGTAGACACGCCCAAAGTGTTCACATCAAATAGTTGTTCCTGTTCACATCAAGTCTGAACAGGAACAGCTCAAATGTGCAGATCTCAATCCAGGCAAGACCCATGTAACTTTTTTCATGAAGTTACAACACTTTTTGTAGCATCCTTTGATGAGACACAGACTGGTAAGCCTGATACTTCAGGCCAGAGAGGTGTAACTACGTTTTCAAGGTCAACATTAACGTCTTCATCTGAAGGAGCTGAAGTGGACCGTGGATAAAAAGTGCTTTTGAACTCTCTTCGAACCCCTGCACTTTTCCTAAAATAATATCATCGTTCTGCAAGAACTTTCTGTCTTCTCATCAACTACAGTACTAAAGAGACTCTTCTCTTTCTCAATACCACCCCAGACTTGACATTGAGGAGGTCACTCTTTGGCATTGAGCTCTTTAACTAAGGTACCAATCAAATTTCCCTGTGAATTTGGCACAAGGAGGGCATTTCTCCTCATTTCTCAACCTCCATCGGACAAATGGAATCCTAGAGAAACTTAGTAGAGGATCTCCTAATACCTCCTAATACTTGATTGCACTTATTTAGTGTAATTAGCCTGGTTACTTCAGGTAAAAACTCTCTCAATACCACATCTCAAATTAAGTTATTACATGTGCACGTTTGAAATCTATTCACTCAGGTGCACATTTTATACATCATGCACACACATTTCATGTTGTGCACACAGGGTAACACGTCGCTGCCACGAAACAATTTTTTCCCTAGAAGATTGCCACTCTCAGTCAGGCAGGCATAAAAAAAGGGCAGGTAGTTTTGAATGACGTGCTGGCTGTCAAGCCTCTTTGATGGTGGGTTCTCAAGTGGCCGAGCTTCACTCTGACCCACTCTTAAGATGATATGTTACTGCGGTGGAATAGACGTCCCTACATAGACATTCAGGAGCGGTCAACCTCCAACTGCCCTAGGAATCCAATGCCACCATCAGCATTCATGCTTTGTCCTGTCTCTTTCTGTAAATACTAACAACCACAAACAGGCGAAAGGCTCAAGGACATAGGAAGAAATAACATTACCTGGATTTAGGTTTTTCAAAATAAAAGAAAGTGATATGGACTAAGCGTTCCCAGAATTGTGGTGGTTGTCCAGTCAGCAACTCTTGTAGAGCTACGGGAAGTAAAAGATGAAAACGTTCTACAAAAGCGAAATACCCCTTTAAGACTCTCCCTGCTTCCTCTGTGCCTGTCGGAGCGCTTCTGATGAACAGAGGAAGGCCAGTTAATTGAACCCTAGTGTGGGTGCTGTGACAAGGATATTAAAAGGAGGATTGTAAAGAGATAGTCAGGGTTTTTGTATAAAAAGGTTGTCAGCATAGGCGGCTCACCCACTGCGCACTTAAGTACGACAGACTGGTCATTAAAATGGTAAATCATATTCTGGTTTTGTGGTAAGGAGAGCATCGGGCTGCTTATTCACTCTTTTCGAGTGGTTGGAGTGTGACAGGGAATCGCTAGGGGCTGACAGGTGCGACTACGCGTTTCACTTCAGACTGGGTTAACCCTGCGATTGGATCACCCTGTGTGGGGAATAAAAGGCAGGTTCGCAGGTTACGGATACAATTGGCGACGCAAATTATCATTAGAGTCCAGTCATTCAGCTCTTTTTCCAGGCCTGCTGTGCCTGGAATCAATGGAGCAAATTGCCTCGGTGGCCTGGAAACCTTCGTCTGGTAACTTCAAGAAGTTTACTTCAGTATAACTTCTTGGGCTAACTACAAAAAAAATCAGACTTTTTTGCCGTTAATGTTTGCAATGGCTCACTATGTTACGAAAGCATCAATCAAACTCTCGCTCTAATAACCCAACATGTGTCTTCATCAGGATGTTCTTTTTCACTGCACACATCATCTTAAGTCACAGTTTCTCTGCCGGCGCATTATGTAAAGCAGTCATCTGTTTACTCCCCAACAAACGAGAACATTTAGTCCATTGGCAGATCTGTGTTACGAAAGAAAGGAAAAAGCAATTGCAGGAGAGACAGAGAGAGAAAGAGTCCCAAATCTCAAATATTTCACTTAATCGCCATTTTGACACAGCAGATATGTTTCAGCATTCATTCAATTCCAAAAAAGGTTGTTCCCTAAAAAGGTAACTGTGTCTTGCCTCAGAATATGTTTGTTTTTTCACGGCTGTCTTTGAAACTCTTCAATATGTGAGATCTCTTAGCGAAAGGTCAGCTGAGCAAACTTGCACGTCCTGCTGCAGGCCAAGCTGCCAAATGGAAGTAACGCTGCGTTTAGCCTCCTAAGCACGAAGGCAATCTGACGTCTCCGTCTGAGAACCTCAGGTTTTTTGATACATAGCAACGAATGGATGAATAATTGGACAATTCCCGTGGGAATGTTGTACACAAATATCACAATAACAACATCCCGAAAGTTATAAAATGATAAACATGGTCTTCGCCACTGTTGGGGCAAGTGTATGGATTTGAGAGTTGTTAAATTATTTAACAGCACAGGGATGGATGGAGGAAAGATTTGCTAAGTGTTCAGTGGAACATTTAGGCAGGATGAAGTGGTCACTATGAAATACTGGAGGATTTTAAAATAGTTGGCCAGGTAAGACAGAATTCATTTGACTTTCATGATGGAGGCCAGGGGATGCGATGAATGCAAAATGCCTAAGTCCACTGGTTAGACTTTATTTTATCACATTTTTTATTTGATTATTGTTGTCAGCACTCCAGCTACCACCCTAGATTCCATCTTCAATATTTATCACCATTGGAATTTCCCATACACACCCACTATTCACTGTAAAACATGAATACTGTACATATACATAAACATATACTGTTCATTCATTCAAGTCCAGAATAAAGAAGGCAACAGTAAACGTGTCATCGCCCATGAGTCCTCTCTGGGCCATTCATTACCAAATATGTCATCTTTGTTAACCCCCCCGCTTGGGATAATCCGTGTAATTTTGCAAATGCTACACCACAGTGGTGAGATGCATCATTTCCCAAAGTTTCATCCGATCGTTGGTGCCTGAAATATTAAAAATGCCGGAATGCAGTAGTGAGATGCATCATTCCCCCAAACATTCGTCAATATCGGATCGCTGCACAGACGAGGGATCGGAGACTGATTTTATTGTGGGAGTCAAAAAGAAATAAAGTGACTCGTCTATCTCTTTGTGCTGAGCTGAAACCGAGCTTGACCGCATTTTTTTTTCAGCATCGGAGTGCTGCTCTCTGTGCTCCAGTCCCTTAGGGTCCGTGTGATTGCTCAGTGAGTCGGTAGCCTAGAGTCGGAGTGGAAGAGTATTAACCCTTGTGATTCACAGAGCCTGTGAGGATCCGATAGCCTTTAATTACAGGCCAGCCTCAGCCAATTACTCCTGTCAAAACACAGTCTGCTAATGTGTGGTCAAACATGCTGTAATGCAGACCTGAGCATACATGGGCAGCGGATACGCGGTGGTGGATGGAGCGTATTACTGAGATGAGGAGCTTGCAGGATGCAGGTTGAATCCCTCTTGCGATGCTTTTTCCCAGAACTGTTCTGCAGGAGTGTGTTTTAAGGAAAATTGTTCGTAAATTTGTTGTATTTATGTGCTTAAGAAAACACCAATGTGGGATTCATGAAACCTCGTTTTGTGCGTAGAACAGGTGTATATTTTATGAATGTCAATCGTTAGTAAATTGGATGCACGTGCCTGTCGAAGCCGATGTGCATAGGTATACGCCCTGTTCAACACCGTAAAAGGCTGCAGACTGAAGGGTCGAACCACGGAGGAAAAGAGGAAGTCCGAAATTGCGGAGTCCGAAATTGAAATGTTGTGCTCATGCATGCATGAGAAAAAAAAGAGTTTTCAAAGCATCAGCAGCAGAGTCACAAGAACTGATAAAAGTAAAGCATGGCAAGAAATGATTAATGCTGTCAATGCTGTTTCAGCAGAAACACACCGTTGCTGAGGTAAAAAAAGAAATGGTTTGACATGAAACTAGATTGCAAAAAAGTATAAGGAGAAGTAGCCGTGTATTATCAGCCATAGGAGGACGGCAGCGCACTGTGGCGCTATCCGACATGGATCACAGGATCAATTAATAATAGGACAGACCTCACTGTCGGGTGTCCAGTCGGCATTGGAGTTGGACACAGATCAAATCCAGGCTGCATCTTCATCAGATGGTGGGACTATGTATTTGTAAGGTGTCCAGTCCATGTGATGAACCCATTACAAGTCTGATAATCTTGTATTGTTATGATTGAGGACAGTTCAGCAAATATGCCATTTCAGCCTATTAGGTATTTTTTTTCTACAAGGCCACTGAAACATCTTGTTGTTGTTGAGGTTTGGCACTACTGTAATGGATTTTTCATAAAGCATAAGCCGTTCTGAGAGCCTTCCCACGTTTCCAAACACACAAACAAATTCCCACGTTTCCAGACACACGTAGGATCTTACCAACAAACAAATTCAGATACGAACAAAATGATGAATCAGACTATCTTTACGAACGCTTTACGATCAAATCTGATTTTACGTACGTTTCGTGAATGAGGCCCAGTGTGTCCAGCACTGTGATGTCTTACTCCTTGGATTTTTTGTTGAAGTTTCTGTAGGTGGCGCTCTTTTCTTTGTCTGTTCAGCCATGGTGGCTATCGCCACTCATGCTAACTACCCAGTTCTTCTTACACAATGTAAATGCCTGTAATATTCCAAACAAACTGGAAACGTAAAACGCATCACTTCCTGTGTACCAGAGGATTTTTCCCAGGAAAGACCTACCAGACACTGTTTAGAACAGCAAATGGAAAAGCTTTCATGAGGTTGGATCACTAATTTGTTGTATCAATCGGTGATAGACTGCCGGTAACCCGTGTTGCAGTCAATGCATAACAATGGTAAAGAATCGGTGAAATGCGAGTGTGTGTATGTGTGTGTATGTGTGTGCAGCTGTCTTCCAGCGCCTGACAGGCATCTCCTTGATCTGCTTGACTGAAATCATACAAGCGGAATACATCGCATAAGAGACAGATGCCGTTTCACCTCAGTTGGCACTCATTCACACTCTCTCAGACACACACACATACACACGGCACAAAAAAACCCTATTCTCTTCCAGCTTGTGAAGCAAATCCATGATTCTTGATTCTCTATCAAAGCAGCTATCAATATTACGCCGTTTCGGCTTTGAGGAGAGATTGCCCTCTGGAAAGAGAGGCCTTGGAGACAGAGAGGATGCGACTTGAATATTTTCTCGGCTTTGTGCTTGTACGATTTCAAAGGCTCGACGTGCCATTTTTATTCACCATCAGGAACATTGTGTGAAGGCCTCTGCTGCTGTGAGAGCAGTGGAGAATGGCAGAGAGGTCCGCTTTACATGTTGACAGCCGTAAAAAAAAAAACGTTTGAAAAGTTAACAAGGCGATTTTACTTAACAAGTTTGAATATTTAAAAGTGATTCCTCTGGTTTTGACAATTTGGATAAACCGGAGTGTGATTGTGTACCTGCAGTTAACATCAATGCCAGAGTGATGCCAATTGAGTTTTTATTACATAGTACACAATGCTAAAAGTCACGTCAAGTATGGAACATAAACAGAATACACACATAAACACAATAAGAAGCTTGGTGGGGATGTCCGGACTGTCGACATCAAGGTTGCCATGGTAACGGCATCAGTGCCGTCTTGGTCGTCGAGGACCACCCGGGACGGCCGCAGCCACAACCTGAGAGGAAAAGAGAGTGGAGACGCAGCTGAACACACACAGCAGACTAGCTCAGCCACTCATCGAACAAGGCAGTGTGTTAATTGCTTCCCCCCTTCTCTTTAATTGAATTTCCTGCAACATTTGCACACCGCTGCACAAACACTCTTTTATAACTTGCTTTTGCTGTCTTTCTGCCTGCCCGCCTCCCCACACACACACATGCACACATGTGCACGCACGCACACACTCCAGCCTATCTGCCGTGGTTAATAATTAGTAGGACACTGTCGAAGCCCATTGTGGAATGAGCTGCTAATCTGTTCTCATTGACTGAGCTGAGAAAGCAAATTAAGCAGCTAATGAGGGCTGTGACATAATTGAAATGACTGTGATCAATCTTCACAGAACAATAGCAGTCAGCAGGCTGCCCACACACACACACACACACACACACACACACATATGCTTTCATGCATTCATACCTACACACCCATACCATGTGACAAAAGATTTTTCATCACAAACTAGCTTGACAACAACCAGCCTAACACCAACCAATAACAGTAGTTGTCTAGACGGCTCTTTGGCTAATGTTAACTAATCTATCGTGGACAAATCAGAGCATTTACTGTTACTGATGCAGATACAAAGCGTATGGAGAGACTGTTAACTCTGCCCTCTGTGATTGGTTGGGATGTAAAATGCAAAAAGTACAAGCGCACAAAAACAGCTACTCAAGCTAATCAATAACTGTAATGAGAGTAAATGTAATTTATTACTTCCACCCTTGAAGTAACACACACACAAAAGGCTATTGAGTCTCCTCTTCTTCATCCTGCAGCTCACTGAATTAAACTGAAAATCGGTAGCATTAGCATTGTGGGCGGGCAAGCTTTAGAGACATAGAGACATAGAGAGAGAGAGAGTGCAGTGCTGACGGGCCTCGGGCTGATAACCACTCGTACATTACCGCTGGCTCTGGTGCAAACTGAGCAATTACCATTAATAGGAGAGCCTCCCTGTAACCCCAGAGGAACAGTCTGCCTCCAAAAGCAGCTAGAGCCAGCATTAAAGGCTCTCCCTTCAGCTCAATGTGATGACTCTCACACACACACACACACACACACACTGGGGCTTGCAGGAAATATTTAGCACGTTGGGGGAGGCTCACTGACTATTATCGCCGGTTTCTGATGACGGCCATAAGCTTCGGCTGATAGAGTATAATCTGGTAGAATGTGATGAGGCGCTGGCGTGTAAACATGCAAGACACACTTACATGTAAATGGGCAGTGTGTGTGTGTGTAGGCGGGTGTGTGTGTCCAATTTGAGGTTTTGGGATATAACAGATGATAGTTTGGCTATTGATCCTGTTGTATGGGTGTGTGACAATGATGTTTCGGTGTGTGTGTGGTGGTGGGGGTAAGCACAAGTAAAAGACAAAGTCCTTTGTACTTGATTCATACTGATACCTTGTTATTCTCACGCTCAGCACAACTGAGAAAATCAATTGCCTCTTGTTTTTGTTGCAGTCAATTGTAATGTAATTATAGTCATGGCAGTCACAGCACCTTTTTTTTGGGGGGCAGTTCAAATGTTGCACTGTAGCTCTTAAAGAGTAAAGCTACTTGCTTGGTGCTTTCAATGACACGATAGCTCACTAGATACTGCTATTAGCAGAGACTGTATTTTTTTTTTTTTTTTTACATTACATTATTTTGCTTTTTCATTATTTAGTTTAATTGAATTGAATTGTTTTATAATGGTTATACCTTTTTCCAAAGTAATATTAGTGCTTAGTACTCCCTGGGAGCAGTAAGCATTTCTCATCAAAGTAGTAAGATTACTTCCAACTTTTCTGCCATTTATCATCAAATAGGGATGGAGATAATCATAGTTTTTGGATAATTCAATCCATCTGATACAGTTTTTAGAGGAGGTGATAACAAAACTAATTGTAATGTTATTACTGAAATTGAAATAGTAATTTGTTACACTACTCACTACTGGAAAAAGTATTCAGATTACTGTAACCTGCTGCTGACCCAACACAATCCCCCAGAATTGTATTCTTTTCAGAGTGGAAAACCCTCTGAAACAGCCTTTAGACCACCACGGGACATTAAAACTCTCCATTGAAAGCTATATTAAATTCTATTAGGTGGGCTAGCAGCTCCTCAGGGTAGGCTGAGCCAGGTTTCAATGCAGGTTTTGTAGACACCCTGAAGCTGTTGTGTGGGAGTATTTTACTCACCTGCTACTCAATAGTGATGCCATCTGATGGAAAAATGATTCTTCCATCCATATTCATGCATGATCAAAATGCTGTGCTAGAATTGGAGTTGGACTAGCTGTGGTCAGTCAGGAATGTCCATCATATCAGAGGTGGGTGACAGACGGATTTTTAATATAAGGCCAATATTTCGCTCTCTCTTTCTATCACAAAAGAACAAACTAATACAAATATGTCACAATATATATATTTTTTTAAATATTATGAAGCTACTATAGGTCAAAAAATGATACCATAGGAAATCTTATAGTAATACTATAAGAACAAAAATACCATAAAGTACGTTAAGGTCATTATTGAGCACCGTTCAAGACTTACAAACCATAGTAAGTCTCCATAGGAATATTATAGGACTATTATGGTGACACCATATATACCATATACCATAGACACCAGAAATACCATAAAGCACAATAATGTCAACTCATTATTGAGCATCACAGATACACTATAGTAAGTAGTATAGTCCTTATAGGAATATTATTGTGATGTCATAGGAGATAAACATTCCAAAATGTGATAAAGTTACTATAAAACCACTATACAATATTAATACCACAGACACAACACAATAGTAATACCATAGTGGATTAAACAACATTAAGTACAATACATCACTATAAACTCACTATTAAGGACTACAGACTCTCTATGGGAATATTATAGTCATTTCTCATTAATCAGATATTTAACGCACACACCAAGTGAGGTGTCGGCTGGATGGATAAGATTTTGATGGGGAGAAAGTCCATCTCTCTACGATTCATTCCAGTGTAATGGAGGGACCACTTGGTCAGCCAAGCATCCAGGGGAACGGACATCCCACACAAACACACACACACTTTTACACTTTTAAGTACGCTTTATGGTATTATACTCCATTTTAAATCACATCCCAAAGTACACAATATACACAGTTAATTCTGTAGGCTCTCCATTAGCATTGGCTCAGAAACTGGCCAGTTGTATAAACCTGTTCAAGCCTATGGAGGAAACGTTAAGTTAACTCACTGAAACATTAAATGCTCAAATGTATCCATGATAGTAAAGTTAACATCCATCAAGCTACAGTATTATGTTTGTGTTAGCCTGGTTGTTGCTAGCTAGTTAGCTAGCCTTGCTAGCTAGTTGGATAGTTCGTAGCAAAAGAAACATCAGTGTAGTAACGTTACTGAATAATGGGGTTGGACATATATTATGTGTTATTAATCACAGATGGAACAATATATATATATAAAACATGTACTATCATGGATCAAATTGTCTTCTTAAACTTTTTACTTGGAAAAATCCTGTGTAACAATTCAAAACAAAACAAGCTGCTTTTTTTACTTCTACCTAAATAATTTTTTTTTTTACATCAGTTCAATTTATTTCCACTAAAATAAAATGTAGAGAAGAATGACAAAAGACAGGACACAGCTAGAAAGATTGCTAACAAGCCTCATACGGACTACAACAGTTACAACAGCAGCCACTTCAATTTTTGATAAGACACGGCCTCAAGGTGCACTATTCCCACCTCAGTCTCTCTCTCTCGCTCTCTCTCTTTCTCACTCTCTCACTGACAGACACACACACACACATCACACATCACACCTTCCTTGACAGAACTGGAGTAAAAGCCAAGGTGCAAGGCATCAGAGCTCCGGGGATTTTCCTCCCCATCCCTCACTTTAGCAGTGTGTATATACAGCATGTGTTGTGTGTGTGAAACTCCCCCCCGCAAGGTCCCAATTAGACCGCGCCACGAGCAGGAGGGATCATTTGCACATCACTTGTGGAAAAACACAACTGTTGCTGACCTCGCTCACCATAGAAAACACAGCTACACTTGGAGGACTTGAAAAAAAGTCATTTAAATTAAAATACATTTTTGAAAGAAAATCCATCGGTATTCTCCCACGTAATTTTGCACACTCAAATGTGAATATCCATTAACGTTGGAGCGGAGAGTGCAGCTCGGGGGCTCATTTCCAGGTTACTACAAACCGCCGCTGTTTCGGCTAATATCATAATTATGTGGGCTGAAGCGAGGCTTCTGAAAGTGAGGTTAATGACTTCACAGAGCTTTCATTACGCCACGCTAATGCCCGCCGCTGACGACATTTACATTTAAAAGCCGACTGACCTCGAGTTGGCAGATTTGTAAATTGCTTCTGTTAAGATTCGTCTATCTATCTATCTATCTATCTATCTATCTATCTATCTATCTATCTATCTATCTATCTAGATGTGGCCCTCAGTATGTGTTCTACTTCACAGGAAAGAGTTATAGCTCGGTCTTCTGCTTTCATTTCCTTTGTGTGCTAAACTCCCCAAGATATATTAGTATCATTTTTCACACACACAAACACACACACACACACACTCAGTACAGAAACTGCCTTCTGTTTTTGGAGCTATTACGTAACCATGGTGAAAACCTTTGCATCTCAAAAAGTCAACTGTTTTGGAAATGATGAAAAAGTGTTTGATTTTCAGATGGATGTCGGCGCACCTTTAAAATGTGAAGTCATTTTTCAATGCTTTGGCTTGCTTACGGGGTCGTAGAGCGGGCTTTACATGGGGGTGGGGGGACGTCACATGTCACTTCCAGCAATAAATCCAAATAAGCAGGGACATCGTCAAACGGAGCCTCTCCCTAAAGAGAACACATTCATTATTTCCTCCAGAATTACCTTTATATTAAATCACATGCATGATCAGGATTCACCGCCAGGCTGAGTGTGTGATGTGTGTGTGTGTGAGAGAGAGAGACAGAGACAGAGAGAGAAAATTCCCCCAATGTAATGCATTGTTCCACATCTGTCTTCTTAGCAGATTACACCCATAGAAGACACTAGGGTACAGGCTGATATATTGAGCCGATATTGGCTTTTTATGAGAAATCTGATCTGGTCCAGTCACTGTCGTCCACCTCTGATGTGATGGATATGATGCAGTTTGAGTGATTATTGAAGAACAGATCAATACTACACTGGTTGTCTATGGGAAGCCCTTAACCTGAGTTGATTCTGATCGAATTCCACCCAAGCATGCGGGAATGTATTATCATTATTATTAGTAGGAGTATTAATACTAGTAATAGTAGTAGTAGTAATGTTGTGGGTTTCAGAGGCTTTTCCACCCTGACAGGAATACAATTCTAATACTGAATTGATACTTTTTGGATTTCTTTCAGCATGAAAATGGTCAAATTTAAAGATATGGAATGTCAGCACAAAACATTGTCTATTGGCCGCTTCAATACCAAAATATCAGTGTTGGCCTTCAAAAACCCATATTGGTCGAACCCTAATGTGCATGGTGTTACATCACAGCTACTAAATGAATCTTTTCAGGGTTTAAGAAAGTAAAAGTAAGTCATTTTAAGACTTGGAGGTGGTTGTTTGGCTTGGAGTCATTATTTAGCCACCTTTTTATTTACCACCGCAGCACTGGTTGACTGGTTGTACCACAATATTAACTTTGTCATTTCTAGTCATCAGTGGCACCCCTGAACAATGGATTATCTTGCAAAAATGGAGGCTGGCACCGCAGTAACTTCAGTTCAAATGTTAGAAAGCCAAGGCAGTAAGGAGTCACTGCCCCTCACCTTTTCACTTTTGTGGCTACAGCAATTTGTGACGCCCTCGAATTGAGCTTTAGAGTTGAGCTTCGATCGAAATCGGAATGTAGACGCGAGATTGCAGATTGCGCAAAGGCAATGCCAAGAAACAACAGCTTTTTTGACAAAATTGACAATTTCTGCACATTGCCTTTGAAAGGCAGCATGGATCTGTGGCTGTGTAGGGATATGTTTTTTTCTTTTTTTTTCCCGCACGGTGAGCTATTGGATTAAAGCACGGCTGTTTTAGTAGGAAGCCTCTGGAGAAAACGTGTCGGAGATGCAGGGCGTAAGTTAAACCTGAGGCATGATGGGATATTGGTTATGAATCAGGGTGAGAGAGCGTAATAATGATCGTAATACCATGAGGACCTCTGCTAATGTCCTATAATAACTTTCCATTAGCACAACAAACTATGTGCAGCTAATAGTGTAATAATCCTGTTAGCGTCAGAAGTTTCCCATTAATCTATACATATCCATACGTCTTCATTGTGTTAATAACCAAATTTGTAAGTTGGAACTGAATTGAATTTTTTTACGTGAGCAGTTCAGTTATTTACTTTTTTGAAAAACTGTAAATTTCACCCTTCCCATTAAAGTCATAAAACCCAATAATGTAATAATTACCACATTCATCACATTTACGAGGAAAAAAGTGTTGATGGAAGGTCACACACACACACACACACACACACACACACACACACACCCTGCTCTTTAATCCATTTAGTTGGATGGAGAACTATGAACACTAGAGGGCGCTGCATATTATTGAGAGAAGCTCTTGAGTTT